>JAZGTK010009400.1:0-17301 GCA_036877625.1 Ambastaia sidthimunki | reverse complement strand
AGAGGTAGGATTATGGGATGGAATATAGAGTTTGTACAGTTTAAAAATCATTATGTCTATGGAATGTCTCTATAAAACATGAAAACCCAATGTGTGTGTGTGTGTTGCTATGCTGTTTCTAGGGTGTTCTGAGCAGTTGCCAGGTCATCACATACTGACTTTGTAATCATTGGCTTGTGTTCCTTCTTTACTTTAGACATTTGAGATGTTTGTATCCTACATGAAGTGTTATATCCACCACCAGGTGAACAGGGTCTGCTTAGGAAAAACAACTCGTCCCCCCTCAAACACCCTGACCCTCCCCCGACAGAAACTGTGCGAGACCAAATGAATACTTAGCTTTAGCAATAGATGCTTTCTTTAGCAAGAAGCACTCATTAAAATAAAAATAGAACGCTTGGCAGGGATACGGGAGGGTTGAAGACAAGAAGTTGAGGATGAGGAGGCATGTTCTTCAGTGCTTTTGCCAGCTGCTAATCACAAATGCTGTTGAGAGTCCTAAATCGTCCAGTAATCTTTCTCAATGTGGGGTATTGAGACATTGAGATGGGTGTAACGTCTGCCAAGAGAGCTTTAGTTTCTCCTTTAGCAGTTCTTGAGCTTGTCTGAATGGAGAAGCAAGGATGAAAGCCCAGCCAAAGAAAGAGGGTGAGAGACAGACACACAGAGAATGTTTTGGGAAGGTGCCAGAAAACTGATTTGATGACAATGTAATGATTTCTTATGTAAATGACCAAATCAGCAGCCTTATTTAATTGGCCCAGCTGTGCTGTAGTCTTTTGTGGTGTGCTAACCGCTCTGAAATCTGTCCCCTGTGTTTCCTGTCTGCTCTAAAAAGCTAGCTTCTGCTCCTCAGAGAATTACCGTGTCTTGCCACTCGTCCTCGCAACGTTCCCACCTGCTAATTTACATGTTCCTTCACTGGAATATTCCTTCATAGGCTGTTGAATAAGAACCCCAAATTCTAGGTTTTATAACCCAATCCAATAAACTGATCTCAGAACAGCAGTAGTCATTAAGTCTCAGGCACTGTGTTATTGACTCAAGATGTAGTCTGCTGGCAGAATCCCTTTTGCATAAATAAAAGGATCAATTTTGTAATAACAAGGCCGATGGAGATTTCGTCAGTTTCTGTGACTGCTTGGCATTGCTGTAGTGAAGTGATACTATAAACATAACTGCAAGCATCCACAAATTGACTTCATCTGAAGTCAGACGCTATGTTTACATGTCTTACCCAAGATGCTCAGGGCTTTTGTGCCGGTTTCAGAACATAATTGGCCTTTCGTTCCAATTATTTGTGTCCTTATCCAACTTGCCAACGATAAGTGTCTACTTCCATCTTTGGGTGTGCTCTGTATACCAAATAGCCGATGTCAGACTATAGCCATCCATTTCTTTATTTGACTGGGTTAGCAGTTCGCCGTGCTACATTATATCAGGGTTGCATAAGGCTGCAGAGGGACCAATTAGGGAGCTGAGACGAGTCTCCATTCAACTGCAGCTACTGCAGGATCAATGTCAAGAGAGGCAAGGCCCCATCGCAACAAAAGTTTCTTGTGTGTGCGAGAATATGGTGATGTTTATTTGAGGTTTTCTGAGAATATCTGTGAGAGAGCAAGGTTTGGAATATTGACAGAATCCTGTGAAGCAATAAGCACACAAGAGTTTAGTCTTTGGACCGAGTAAGATTATAAATATTTTATTTTTAAAGGTTGGGTTTATCGACGCCAAGCATTGATAGACGTTGGCGCGCATCACAAAGCTACATTGGGTACGTTCTTGTGAAGCATCGACGAGTTAATAATTAATCTTTGTAAATATTTCACAACTGTTTAATGAAGCTATGTAGATGTTGTTATTTTCTTGTGCTGTTTCCCATGTGCTGTCATAGCCTTGTGGATGTTATTTATTCACTGCTGGTCCAAGCGTTGCTTCGTAAATACCAATTACTGCATTAATGCATTGCAAAGCACTTTGCAAAACCCAAAACATATCTCAGCTGTTTATTTCAGTCCATTTTTACTACATCACGCACTATTAGCAGAGATTTGTGACTGAGTCTTTTTTAGAAGTCCTTTGTGTCGATGTTGCTTTCCGTGGCTCTGAAACCAATATTAACTATCATAACTACTTGTAAATGTAGCGATTTAATGATAGCCTTGCGTATTTACGAGCTGTGGCTAAGTAAAGGCTTCCACACCGGTCGTAAAAGTGTTAAGATTCGTGCAGATATGTGCACGTCGCCACAGTTCTGTAATGGCTCCTTGGAGAACTGAGCGAAAGTGCTTTTTCAGCACTTGCTAATGAAACCGATCGAAAGGGTCAGCTGCACGCCTCTGGTTCTTCATTGTTCCTCGAGTTAGGTCAAGGCTGAAAGCTCCTAATTGTATCTTTCGGTTTCTGATTTTGGTTATCTTTCAGTCATGGCCTGTTTCTCTTTATTGGCCGCTTCATAAACTCGCTCACGCAACTCTCCAGTGAGGACCCGCACCGCATGGAGAAGGTTTTAGATCAATAACGGACAGTTGTTAGCTGATTTTGTTGTTGTGGATGCTCATAAGGCAACAATTACAGATGGAAGGAGGGGTTTAGGGTGGGGGGTGATGATTCGGGCGGTATTGTGCCCCGGGGGAGGTGCATGTCGGTTTTATCAGAAAGTGTGGAGATCCATACTGTCTGTGGCCGGGTTGGAGCCGGATAGAGATGATTTGTAGCCCAGAGGCGTTGGGTCACAGGTGGGCTGTAAGCACGGTCAGAGGGCTGTATCCCGGGTCACTGAAGCCCAGAGGAATCCACCCACCATCAAATGTGCTGATTTTTTATGAGGGTCAGTGATGACCGGAGGGCAGGTTGACCCCAATACCGTGTTGCTTTGACTCCTACAGGAATGGACCATTACAAGCCCATTACTCGGCCACTTTAGCCCTTTAAAATTGTTTCGAGCACATTACCATACATTGTAATGCTTAACCTGTAAGAACAAAATAAGCCAATGATCTTTGGACTTCAGTTTCATAAAAGCTTTTCTTTTCAATAAATGGATCAGTCAGAATAGAACTGAATCATGATGTTGGATTAGTCAACCGTCATTAACCAACCTTAACTTAGTAAGGTCAACTAGTGTTTTTAGCTGTAATTTAGCTTTAAAAACATGCTAACAGTAACTGTCAGCATGCTAAAAGCGTGTGTGTGTTTCTGTGAATTGATGTGTTGTCATTTTATATTTACATTTATGGATTTGGTAGATGTTTTTACCCAAAGCAACTTTTAGTTTTGCGTTGCTAAAGCAAAGCTTTACCAGCTGAGCTATCTTTTGTCTCTGTCATTGGTTCAGTGCAGTTTTATTGTGTCTTTTTGTTTGTGTAACTTGACAAGTGTTGTTCGTGTGTGTGCTTTGGTGCTAAACCATATTCATCCCTGTGTGTGTGTATGTGTGTGATGGCTCTCAGTGAAGGACAAATACCAGACACTATAATGTGCTCAAGTTGGAATATTATTTTCCCCAGTCGTGATTAGAGCCAATCCACAGATGAGTGGAGGGGAGGATGAGAGAGGAGGGGCAGAGGAGAACAGATGAGATGTAATGGGTTTTGGATCTGGGCCCTTGTCCAAAACAGCGCATGGTTGAGGGGTAATGGAGAAAGATTCCACAGAGATCGCATGCTTAGCATGGACGTACACTGAACCCTCTCTCTATTTCTCTCTCTGTTTCTCTCTTTCCTCATTTTGCTCTTCATATCAAAGACAAACAGGAGTGGTGAAAATAATGCAAAGGCTTATTCACTGATATCAAAGAGCTATTCTCTCCAAATGCCATATAAAAATTATGCTGACAGCCTGGTAGACTTGTGTCTACCTCATTTCAAAATTTACCCACAATTCATTGCAGTGGGTAAAGATGAAGATTTCTTTAATATATTAATACTAAATTTTGCCTGAAAGATAACAAAGGATACTTATGGCTTAAAATAGAAAACTGATAATATTTAAACAAGTGTTACATGTTTTAGCACATGCTTTATGGAATACTTGATTCTGATTGGTCATTTGTCTTTTTGTCTTTTAGCAGTGCTAGTTTAATATGTGCCATATTGTGCCATAGTCTGATTTTTCTTATAATCTTCTCATAAGACAACTTTTTTTTTTTCAAACCAGTTTTATTGCATTTTTCTGAGGGGGAGGTGGAAGAAAGTAAGTTAGAGCAAGTTTTTTTGGGAAGCAATATGATAAGGTTTGTGTTTGGGTTATTTGTTTCAGCTAACTGTACCTTATTGCTTACACATCCCTTCTGTTAACTAGCAACAAATTGAACTTTTAGGGAATCTTAGCTAACGTTCTGAGAATGTCCCCTTTTAGCCGAGCTGGTCTTAGTTGATCGTTTCTGCTGTGAAATTATGTTGACCTTTTTTTCTTTGTAGAGTTTATACAACATACAACTTCCTGTTGTATGTTCTGCACATTTATTTTTGCACTTTTATACTTCTCTTTAATCAGAACGATTGATGTGGTTCTACTTATCAACACAAACACAGATGTTTCTCAGCTCCTCGCTAGGAAATCAAAGGACTTGAGTCAATGTTATGCAGATAGCAGTTCTTCTGCAGTAATTGTACTCTTATGTGAAGTGCCGTTCGGTCTTTACAACTTGAGGCAGGGCTAACGGTCCTTTTGTCTACTCATTTACATGCCTCATCTTTTATCAAAACTCTCCTCAGCGTTTAGCCGTCGCTGTTTGAACACCAGTCAGGCTGAGGGAATTCAACTGTCGAGAGCAACGCTAAACTTGATCCTCGTGGAGAACTTTAGAGCGAGAGGAAGGGTGTGAAATAGCCGAAGGACAGTATGAAGTAAAAAGAGGCAAACGAGGTACAGACCTCGAGGCGGTGAGGATGTTCAGCTGTGTTTTTGAAGAAAGAAAAGAAGGGAGTTCCAGACAAAAGAGAATTTGGCAGATGGGGCGATAGCAGGTGGGGGAAACAACTATTTATGAGGGAGAGAGAGAACGAAAAGAAAATATGATATGAAAGGCGACAGCAGAATGCGACCTAGGGAGATAAATAACGAATAAACGATGAAAACCGAAGAAAAACAGCTCTTTTTTTCCAAGCAGTCTGGTTTGATGAACAGGTCACAGGCTGGGTAGGCCGGACTCCAGGCCCTCATCAGAATTCTCACTGGCATTCCTAACAATTAAGCCCCTAATTACCCTGGAATTCTGTAGAGGAGCCGGGCTTCCCTTTGATTGCAAAGATTCAGAGACGGTTCTGTCAGCCATATGTCCCTCTTCTCTCTATCTGTCTGGCTCTTTTTATGTACCCAGCTAACAATTTTAGGCTGTTTAGAACATTTCTCTAATATTTCCAATAAATAGCAAAAGCATTAAAAATTTTATTTTGAACATTCAAGACGTCCAGTTTATTTAGACATAGTATTAATGTTTTTGCTTGGTCATGTTATTCAAAACATTTTGTGATTCCGCAATATTCGTTCCACTATATTAAAAATAATGTTTTTGATAAATATAATGCATAACATTAAAAAGCATTCTACTAACATTACTGCAAGAATGTTTTTGAAAACTTTTAGATAACATTCTGAAAATGTTTAATGTTTGCTGTGTAGTATCTTTTTTTCTCAGTCAACACTTTTTGTTTAAAAGCAGTTACTTTATATGCCGCATACAAGGCTTTTGAGTCACAGATACTGAGAAACTTATTTGAATCTACCAAAAATAAACATGTTTAGAAAAACAGTATCTCCCCAAATGTTGTCCCAACTAGACTAACAGTTTCAGATTGAAGAATGCTACTGATTTGTGTGCTCCCAGCATGCTTTGCAGCATGACTGTATTTATGCTGCTGTTGTTTTGCCATCAGTGTTGTGTAGTGATTCGGTGAAAAATTCACTTCTTAGACCCAGATATTTTTTCTGTTGCTAATTAATAGTTTGCTAAACAGAAAATGTGTAGTTGCTTTGATAATTATGTGTCGCTTTAACACATTAAGCCAACAATTTCAAATTGGCCGAACATATTAGCGTTACCAAGTCAATTATTGATTTTTTTTTCTTTAACAATCCCTTTATTTGCAGTATTTTTGTTTTTCTCAGCTCCCAGGCTGTTGTATTCTAGTTATTTGCTCTCACTTTCTTGAAATCTCTCTTCTCCTGTCGTTTTGAAGGCTCACAGATAGTTGAGAGTGTTTATTTAGGTTAAGCTTCTCCTCAGATCTCTGGTCCTCTAGTCAGGGGCCCCGCGGATGTTGTAACCGGCGTGTAATTAGTAGCGAGTGGTTTTTAAAGAAGGCTTACATGCTCAAAAGGATTTGAACGATGGCTTTGGCTCGATCGCGGGTGGTGGAACGGCTCGGCTAGCGGCTTGACCTGATAAGACGCGAGTAAGAAAGATGGGTGAGGGTCTGCACTCTTCTTTCCATCACTCTGTTTCTTCTTATGACTGTTTCCTCCTCCTTGTTCTATCGTTTTCTCTCTCTCCATCTCTCTCTCTTTCTTGCTCACTCCCGCTTCCTTTATCTCTCTCACACTCAGTTCTCGCTCATTAGCGCTAAACGCCCATCACTCATTGGGGTCTGTGTTTGTAAGAGCCGTCAGGAACTGTGGCTGGTGTTCTGTTATCTGGGCCGAACCGGGCCATGAGAGCGACAGATGTGGGTGTTTTCAGACCTTTGATTCTCGGTGAAGAGGTTTCTCGCTAATGAGCGTCTGCAGCTCCAGCGGGAACTGATTCATCAAAACACAGAGACTGACAGCGAGAGTGTGAAGCAGAGGATGATGGGAAGGGGCTGTCTGGTTCAGGCTTTTCTTTTACTTAACCTGTAGGAATAATAAACATTATTAGTAAAAAAAAAAATGATGTATGTATGCATCTGTGTGTGTTTGTGTGAGTTTATGTATACTTATATTTATGTTATAGATGTTTATGTTTATATATAACCCATAACAGTATGAGTTTGGTGTTTGCTTTGGGACTTATTTTGTGTGTGTGTTTGTGTGTGAGTTTAAATGTGTGGGTTAGAGGACACAAATGTGTATATTGACGCGTATAACAATGATAAACATGATACAAACAAATCGCTTTAAATTGTGAATTTTTGTTATTTAAAAATGTGAAGTGTTTTCTGTGTTTAGGGGATAGATATAGAGTTTGTACACTATAAAAATCAGTACGTCTATGGAGAGTCCTCATAAAGCACATAAGACAGCGTGTGTCTATTTTCTTTCTGAGAGAGGGTGTGTAACTATCATCATGACCAAATATCTTTTGTGACTGTCAATTTAACATCCCGCTGTGGTTGGAATGCTGTGCAGTCTGTCTGGGATTTGGAAGCGCGCAGGGTTTTTCCGAGGCCCGCAATGCTTTTTATAGCGAGCGACGGCAGATCGGCATGCCGTACCTGTTAGAGGCAGACAGCTGGGACGGCCCTGGCCAGACCGTGCGGCTCACCTGTGGGATTTCCCTGCTACTCAGGTGTGAATTATGGAACAATTACCCAGCAGGCTCTGCCCCTCTCCTCTCTGTCATTACAGCCAGCAGGGGTAATAAAGCCGCCACGTTCTTCCCGGGCCCGGATCACAGGTGGAAAACAGCTTGCCTCCGCAGCGCCCTGCGTCCGCCCCGCGCAACCCGAATTGCTTTCATGGGACGGTTAATGGCGTGAGGAGGTTTGTAGTTATTTTTGGAAAGGGTGGAGAGTGAGAGGATATCCAGACGTTCAACTCCCACAGTCCTCCGTAAGCCAAGACTGATGTATTTGCTAGCTGTCACGGATGGAGAAATTCTCTTCAAGAACCCCCGCAGGATGATGGTTCAGCTCTATAAAGACATTCGAGCCCAGCTGCCGCTAATCTTGTGTACGGTTCTGATAGAGGAACGTCTCGGCTGAGTCTTATCCTGAAGAATGCTGAACTTCTAGAGAACGAGGGCAAACATCTCCCTCATAAATCACAAACAGCTTCCAGAGCTCGACTCCCTTGTTGACGTTTAGGGAACGGGGAGGGGAGGCTCATCTTGACTCTAGGGAGCATCTAAAGAGTGAGAGATGCACCATGAGGAACTGAGGGTGATGTTAGTGATAGATGAGAAGAAGCGAGGAGAAAGTAAGACGTATGAAATTGAGGAGCCATCCTGGTCTCATCCTGCTCTCAGTGAGGGTTTGAAGGCCAGGAGTGGTTGATCAGAACTATTACATCAAGCTGTGTGTAGATGGGCCTATCTGTCTCTACACTTAAAAACTGAGTGAAAAACGGTCTCCTAAAGACCTTGCAGTGTCTTCATGCAGTGTGCTTCAAAAATAACCTTGGCTATCTAGCTAACGGGGAACATTCTCAGATCATTGGCTTATGTTCAGTATGAACATTGGCTTATGTTCTGTCAGAATGATCAAAAAAACATTCTTGCAGTAACATTAGTAATATTTTTAACGTTACACATATCATAAACAATATTCTTTAGTTAGTGGAACATTTTAAAAACCTTACAGAATTAAACAAATATTTGATGATGTTCTGTTACCCAATAGTAACGTTAATACAATGTCTAAAAAATGTACATTTTGAACATTCTTAAACCTTTCAAAATAACATTTGTAATGTTTTTGTTACTTAATAAAAACATTTAATTGCATCTTAGCAGTAAATCTGTAAACATCTACTTATAGATTCATACAATATAGAAATAGAATACAGATTTAGAACACAGACTATAGATTTATGGGTAGCTATAGATAGCTATATAGGAATCCTCAATTATAAAGATCTGAGTTCAAAGTATCTGGTTTAAATGCAGGAAACTATTTCTGTAAAACATTGTTAATGCTCTCATCCCGCTGTACATTGTGATGTTTTCCAGTTTTCCTGTGAGGTCTCTGGAGCGTTTCCATGCCAGGCGGCTGAGGTATGGCTGCTATGTGTGGAAGCTTCTCATTAGTTGGAGTCGGAGCCTGGAATTGGGATTTCCCTTTAGAAAACAGTAATTGGGGAAATCCATGAAGCCTTTGTTGTTGTAGGTTGTGTATCTTTTGATCTACCATCCTCACCTGGGCCACCAAACACTTGTGTCGCTAAGGAAATTGCTCGGCAACCAGGGGGTCCCTGGGGCATTCTGGGTGGGTGGTACCTTTGTATAGTCACTATATTATTTCAGATATATTCACATATTATTTCAACATCTCATTAAGATGTGTGAATAATTATTCCATGTTTACTGTTGAAATTCCAGATGGTAGCACGCTAGATGCTAAGAGTGTTTTCTTAATTTTAAACAGAATTTTGTTGCCAGCTTTTAGCAATAAACATCCTAATATAGTGTCTCTTAAGTTAATGCAGTGCTTGATTGAATGGTATCCCAACAGTTGTAAGAACGTTTCTGTGATGTTTCCATTAAGTAACAAGGGACGTGCAGTTTTTGGATGTGGTATTAACGGTATTGCTTATTTAAAAGAGCATTAGTCAATCACGTTTTTAAAATGTTTAGTTTTTTTAGACGTTGTTTTAACATTTTTTCTTATGATTAACGGATTTGATGTATATGATATATAATGTTAGAAAATGTTTTAATAACGTTACTGCAAGAACTTTTTGATTACTATGAGAGAACTTTAAGAGAACATTAGCCAACGTTCTGAACGTTAGCTGGAATGGGTGTTTTTGACGACTCCTAAAGGAACGTTTCGTCGCTTTACAGCGAAACTATTCTCAGACACTTTTTGAAATGTCTCTGTACCGTCTTCTCCACAGGAGATTGGAAACCCCAATGTCCTGATTATCGGCTGCAGTGCTGCTCAGTTTTATTGGCAGAAATAAAACCAGATGTGTGGACGTGCGGTCTGTGAGTTTCAACTCTGCTGGTCGCAAATCTCTCTCTTTCCCAGCCCATCTCTCTTAAAACACTGTCTTAAATGAGAAAAGCAGCCCCTACAGAACCCTTGGACTGAGGTTTCCGGTGATGCGAGTTTCTTTGATGGTGTATGTTTGAAGAGATGGTATCTGGTTTACAGCTCTCTGTAGATTTGACTCAGAGTTTTTGTTTGTTATTTCATAAAGTATGTGGTGTTGCTTCAGACACAACTTTGCTCCAACCTTGAATACAGTTTATTGTAATTTACTTTTATTGTGATAATTTAGGCTTATAATAAATTAAACTAGATTTTTAAGAAAACAGGAGTGGTGTTAGCATTTACATGGTTGAATAAACCCTTTGAGATTACAAGGGCCAGCCTTTCATCTGTGCTCCACTAAAGGCAAACACATTTACTCATGAACAAACCCACCTCCCACATCAAATTATCCCTCTTTTCCTCATTGATACAATGGTAGTGGGTAACCAGGGTGTTGCTATGGGGTTGCTAAGGTGTTTTTGGTGATTTTTAGGGTGTTTTGGTAGTTCAGTTTTATAAGTTAAAATATCACACCCAAATGTCTCTGATATTTTGGGCCCCTTTCTGAATATATGTCTACAGAATTTGTTGCTTGTTTTATCATATGATGGGAAAAGAAATCACCAAAAAACTGAAAGCATAACTCTTTTTAACAAACAGCACAATTTTGATATTTAATTCTTGTCTGGAGCACAAATGGTGGAGAGTTAGTCATTTAATACTTATGGTTTGCAAACATTCCTAACGGTAAGTATGAGAAATAGTAACTTAGCAGGCATTGTTAATTATGGGCGTACTTGCAAATCTGTTGCAAACTAACAGCCTAATAAATAATATTGTCTTTGTAAACAAGTGTCTTTGATAAATAATGGCATTTCTGTTTGTGCTGCAGGTGTGACTACACAAGCTCTCAATCTTCCACCACCCGTTTATTCATTCAGCAGTTGTTCATAGAACAGATAGAAGAAAATTATTCAGTTGCCAAATTCTTTGTCGTCTTTGTTTCCACTCCAGTGGGAATCTAATTTTAGTGTGTGTGTGCGCTTGTATATCTCTCTGTATTTCTGCATAAAAAATAGGGCGAATATGTTTAGCAGTGTATCCTATTTTATAGCTCTGTTATGCAGCTGTATTTTTTTCATGCGTTGATATATCTCTCTGGCTGTCATACTGTTGGTAAATGCTTATTTTTTTGTTTGTTTGTCTGTGAATAAGTATAAGTATTGCATGGCGCAGCTTAATATTCAGTTGTTGACAGGTGGAGTCCATTAATAAGGTTCTGATCGTGCCCGGCTGACAGAGAAAGATCAGAACATTGAATCATGTCTAGTCCAGGGACCCCTGAGCCTCAGGTAACCCCACTCTGCCAGCCCCTGGTGTCATTACCCACGTTGAGGGGGCTGACATGGTGGTTCCCCCACCTCTGACACCTACATTAATCAAACTGCACCCCGCCTCCTTCTCGTGCCCACCCTCCACCCCCTCATCATCAGAATCCGGGCGCTCTGAGCCAGAGATAGGACCGTGAAAGATGTCCACCTAAATGTTCCCCACTCGGCTTTCACACCTGACTGTGACTGATTGGTTTCTGCAGACCCCCCTGACCCGCCACACAATTAAATATCTGAGCCCTCACTCACTGGGACGAATTAATGTCCCAAATTACCCTTGCCGTTGTTTTTATCTTCGTCACAGCCCGTCCCTCTGCGTCTTTCGCTTCCAGTGGTTTTGATAAATGTTCGTGCTTTGTTAAGGTAAAACGAATTAGGAGAGATGGGGGAGTTGTTTCGTGATCTGTACCTTTAAAAGGCGAAAACGCTAGAGGGGCGAGCTTGCGACTACGGGCGGAAATCAAAACGAAGAATGTTCCGCGTCAACTTTCCCCTTTGTGCTTTTTTGTAAACCGCGTGCGCAGAGAAAACGGCGTAACATCCGTGACGCTAGTACGACAATTACGCACCTGGTAAAGTCGTATTGATTGGCAGCCACCGGCATCCTAATTATCGCTAATGACAAAATCGGCCGTGTAGCGCTTGATTTGCATGTGCAAACACTAGAGTCGCGACACAGCTATTGGCTGTGATGGAAGCATGTGCTAATCAGTATGATGGACTCAGAAGTCGTAATTTCAGTCTGGGGACCCCCGTCTTTATTGTGCTGTTGCTCGCTAGTAAAAATAGCTCAAGTGGAGTGTTTCCCTGCTAACAATTTTAGGCTGTAAGAACATTTCCCCAATATTAAGTAACAAACGTTAAAAATGTTTTTGACGTATTAGTACGGTGGCTTAGTTATGAGAATGTTGTTCAAACTTTTTTAATTCTGTAATGTTTTTTGAATGATACACTAACAACTGAAAAATAACTTTTGATATATATGATATATAATAATAAAAAGTTACTGCAACTAATGTTACTGCAAGAACATTTTTTAAGGACTTTGAGAGAAGGTTAACCTACGTTCTGAGAGCGTTCTCTGTTGGCTGGGATGATCGTATAGATCTGTAGATAGTGTTGGAATGATGAGGGCCTTTGATGTCTGTATTAATCAGGTATAGCTATGGTACCTTTTAGCATGTCTCAGAGATGACAACCTATAGTTATTTTCACTTGGAAAAGAGCGAGTGAGTTTGGCTTGTTTCTTTGTCAAGAAGGTGGTCACGCTAGGTGGTCTCCATTCACATCCAATCATTTGTGTTTGAATGT
Source organism: Ambastaia sidthimunki (assembly GCA_036877625.1). Taxonomy (NCBI): domain Eukaryota; kingdom Metazoa; phylum Chordata; class Actinopteri; order Cypriniformes; family Botiidae; genus Ambastaia; species Ambastaia sidthimunki. The sequence continues at coordinate 4,703 of JAZGTK010009400.1, read as the reverse complement.
AGGAAAACAGGAATGCAAACATACACACATAATTTTCATCTTTTAATATGTACTGAAGTTCAGGTTTGGTATGTAGCCTAACCTGCATAATAACAAAGATATTTATTTGACCAATAAGTTTATTAATCTTCCAGATGAGAATTAAACATGCAGTTAAATTGCTCTCATTTACTGTAGTTTGTTTATATCAATTTATTATCACCGTTAGAATACAGACATGCATTTAAAATACAGTAGGTACGTGGTTTGCAATCTTGTGTGGAACGTTTAATGTGTATATGCGGTATTTAACATTTTAAATGAATGATTTGTAATATATTTTTATTTCAAAATAAAAGCCTGATGCATCATATCCTGATAATAATTTAATGTCAAAGAATCTTATCTGAGGAAGATTGTTATTATGTTAAGATGTGAAAAAACATGAGCTGCTACTTGTGTTTATCACAGTTCTCTGTTTTAGACATCACAAAACACGAGGGACATCCATAAAGACGGTCAGATTTGCAAAGGGAATCCCACACATGCCCCAACCTCCCCAGCTAACAGTTTTAGGTTGCAAGAACGTTTCCCTAATGTTTCCATTAGGTAACAAAATGTTTAAATTATTATTATCATTTTGAATGTTCAAGTGATGTTTATGTTTAAATGTTGTATTAACATTATTCAAACTTTTTTATTCTGTAATGTTTTTAAAATGTTCAGCTAACTACTTAAGAATAACGTTTTTGATTATGACGTTCTGAAAACGTTCCCTGTTAGCTGGCCCAGGTCAACACGGTAACAAAATTGTTTAGCCAGCACCGTTTCCTTCTAAATTTCCATCAAGATAAATGGTGAGACTCTAAGGTAATTCATTTAGACCTTAAACAGTCATTGATCTTGTAACCAAACCAGAAAGCTGTTCACCAGAAAAACTGCATTTTACAATAAAAAACTGACTTTGTTTTTTTCTAGATGTTTGGTCATTCAGTTCCTTCAGGAGAAATCGTGGACACCTGACCACCACTGCAAATACATTAATCTTCTTCAGTGTCTCTGCAAGGAAAAACAAAAATCAAGTCCATCAGGAACGAAACGATCTGACCTTTTATAGTTGCCTGGTATCTCAGTTTCCTTTGGGTTCCCTCACCAGATGGTCCACAGACAAAAACCCAGAGCGGGTCCTGATAGATGATTTGGTTTGATCAGATTACACGGCCGTAATTGGCCAAATGAGTTGACAGCGTTAGGCGCGTGATTGGTTTAGGCGGAAACAACGAAGGGTCGGGGCACGTGGTGGCGACTCTGCCGTTGTGCCGTGCGAGATGATGGAGAGATGGGCTGTAGGGAGAGGAAGAGAGGAATAATTTGATGTGGGAGGTGGGTTTGTTCATGTGTGAGTGTGTTTGCCTTCAGTGGAGCACAGATGAAAGGCTGGCCCTTGTAATAGCGAAGGCTTTATTCAACCATATGAATGCTAATCTGAGGTTATTTTCTGTGATTGACAGCTTGCTGTAATTTTGCTGCTTTTAAGCTCTTTTGAAAGCCTTTGTTGAAATCATTTACATTTACAATGTTCAATGAAGGAAGCGGAATGTGTAATATATTTCATTTTGTTTTTTGCCCTTTGGTTTCAGTGGGTGACTGAGGATTGAAAACGATGTGGGTCATTTCAGCCATACAAACCATATAAACACTAAGTCATTAGTGCTCTTTGTCTTTTTTACATTTTCTTCACCAATTGTGGGAAAAATCTGCGGAATTCAGAGGAACGTGTTAAACGGAGCAGAACGGCTGTAATTTTATCAGTGGCTAATTGTGTTAGCAAATTAGCCAAAATGTTTAATAAATGAGCGTGCAAAGGGATTAAATACAGAAGTGAGTGAAAGATGGACATTTGCACTGTGGAATCCTGCAGAGCTTTTTGGGAATTCTGTGTGTGCCGATTCCATGCAAGTCTGTTAGTTAAATTAATGCGACACTTAACGGGATGATTTAGTTTTTATGTACTATTAAATCTTTTATATTTTATGAAGGTATGATCAAAGTGATTTGGGCTTTTTATAATGGCTGATGGCCTGATTAGATGGTGGTTTGTTTTTTGAAGCCTTATGTCCTGTGGTCACTTCCACTCCAACATCTAATTCTGAAGTGTCTCTCAGCCGTGGGTAAATATCTCTTTTTTTAATTAAAATAAATCCTCTTTCAGCCAATATTTAGCACCCTATAGGGACACTGTTGCCTTTTCAGAAACTGGGATACAGTGGACAGGTTTAGAACAGAGATATATGTACACGAGACAAGAGGGAGCTTTGAGAAATGTTTTTCATTTAGCTGTAAGGCGGAGATGTGCTTTGTTTATAGATGTGTTGAAAGCATTATCAATGATACCCCACCTGGATCTATTTCTTGCTTTACTGGATATAAATACTGCTCAGCATATCCTCAAAAGCATGTGCATCAGACATAAACATTGTTAAATGCTCTTTTCTGTCACCTAGGCACAGAATTCTTATACAGTAACAGTATTATTTCTGTTGTTGTTCCCCCACGGGTGGTCGTAGTGATTTTTAGCCTGTTGCTATGGAGTTGCTAAGGTATTCCGGGTGGTTGCAAGGGTGTTACTAAGTGGTTACTTACTGCCCCAAAGAACCGTCTCTATAATTGTTACATCTGATTGCTTTTAAAAGGAATCGCAAATCTATGCTTGTTTTTTTAATGCTCAAAGTTTAATTATATATCAAAAATTACCAATTGAGATTTAGGGTTTAGGTCTAAAAATAAGCACTGTTGTTTTAGCAAGGCCTGTTAACAACAAACATTATAGTCTGTAAGATTACCTGTAGTTTCTTGTGTAGGACTCTTAACAGGGCGGCCGTAGTTTGTGCATTTGTATGACTGACCTGTAACCCACATCACAGAGCGATACAGTTCTGTTCTGTTCTAAAGCAGTAATGAGTTCACATTCAGCGTGACGCTCTCACGCATGAATTAATCTATCGAGAGAGATCGCTGGATCGGACTCGTTGACAGCGCTCACCGCAAACTAAACGCTGCAGCAGCAAAAACCCGGCAGGCTGTGACACGCCACTTCACAAACAAACAGAAGTGAAAAATTCTTCTTAAAGTCAAAGCTATCATTACACACCTACCGAGAGCTCTCTTTTAAAAGAACAACTGTGATGACACTGCAGAAGTGTGTGTGGATCCCAGCAGGGGCTCCGGGTGTTCGAAAGAAGGTTGCAAGAGAAGAGCCGATATTTGTTTTTAAGTGTCTGTTTTTGAATGATTTCCACACGAAGGCTTTTATTTGCTTTGATGTCAGAAATCAGTTTGAAAGCGGGGGATTCCAGATTCTCACTCGCACAGGGAAACCGGCCCCTGCGCAGCCCGCACAAGTCCAAGCACACATCAGAAGAATCAGGCCTTGTTTGATGGTTTTACAGGTTGGCTTTTATCAGTCTCAGTGCCTCAGGTTCGAGTCTATTGATTCATGGTTTCACAGCAAATTCAGGGCAAATCGATCTGTTTTGTCTGAAATCAGCTCAGATGTGGCTAAATTCAAATAATAAACACCCATTAGAAGTCAGAGGAAAAGTGTGTAAGGGCAGTTTTGCAAAATATATCGTTCTCAAAAGTCACGTGATGTGTTACGTTATAGTGTCAGATTTGAAATTTCTCTCACTTAGTTTGTTTATGATTTCTATAGTGCCAGAAGAAAACTGTAAAACTGTATCTTCCCCTTTTCAATAAGACCTGCAAAAATACACCTGCTGTACCTTTAACACCTAGAGAATATTTACCTTTAATGCGTCTGAGGGAAGTGCAGTGAGTGGCTAAAGGTACACGTTTTGCACATTGTGACAGTTTTAGCACATTTTGGGGGGAATAAAGTTTAGCTGTTAGCATATATTCAAAGCATGCTTATAATTGCTTTACCCTTCTTTAACCATTTTTTTTGTCTTAACTGGTTGTTAGTTCCGGGTTTCCAGTTTAAACCACCTAAGACCAGCAAACTGTCTTAGGCTGATTTAACCCTTTTTCTTCAGCAGGAAACCAAAAGAAAATTTAACTTTATTTCCTGTTGCAATAAGGAAGTATGATATAAATTCAGCAGGGATATAACCACGTTTTAAGGGCCTAATTTGGACCGGCTGTTTGACATCTCTTTCTGTGGGGTTTAAATGCTTACAATTAGATTCTAAATGTCACTGATATGGTATTATACTTGGAATAATGAAACCTCGGACGTCTTTGTTTCATTCAGTCTTGTGTAATGTAACCATTAGGGGGCGCAAAAGATTCGTCCACGGCGCGGGCACATATGAAGCAGCCAGGCTGCATCCAGCGTGTCCGCGCTCGGATGGAGATACAGACTCGAGCCGTGGTTCTGTGCGTTTGGTTTTGGCACATTTCACAACATTTATTCACCCTGCCTGACTCCCACTCCCGATTTAAACAACGCCCTCCATACCAAACCCGCCTGAATACTGTCAGGTAAAGGTCTCTGAAAACCAGCATTTATTTGTTTTTAATAATGCAAAGTAATGCCAAATGCATTTCCCTTTAGAATGACTTTTAATGTCAAATTAGATTTTACTGTCTAATCCGCATCAATGCAGGACAGCCCATTACATTTTGATGATATTCACTTATTATTAATAATTCTATCTATCTGTCTGTCTGTCTGTCTGTCTGTCTGTCTGTCTGTCTGTCTGTCT
>JAZGTK010009399.1:0-17301 GCA_036877625.1 Ambastaia sidthimunki | reverse complement strand
GTTTGCCATTCTAATTAGGAGCTTCTCCTGACTGACAAGATTTATTTATAGCCAAAGGAAATCTTAACACACTTGATACAGGAATGTCATCATAATTCAACATAATTTGATGAATTGCTGAGTGATTCACCATAAGAAGTTAGATAATAAGGGAAGGGATTTATAATATTTCATTACAATTCCTGCAAAATAATCTCCCACAATCCTCAGTGTTCACAAGCAACAAGTGTCTTAAGCTGGTTGCTGACAGTTACAGTTAAAAATAATTGCTGTTATTTTTGCTCCAAGAACTGTTTTAGATCTCTGCATTCTTTTCAGTCACAATAAATGCAGCCCAGCTTATCTTATGAAAAATAAACTTTATCACTTTTAAACACTTTATCCTTCATACTGTATTATCAGAAATAAACTGATAAGAGGAAACTAAAAATGTCAACATTTAAACAACATTGGGTTTCTCTTTGAACTTTCTAATTAGTCTTAAATTAGCTTAAGCTTAAACTCAGTGGACTGACAGTAGATCACTGTAGTAGATCACAGTAGTTGTCATTTGTGTCCTTTCACAGGGCCAGTACTGTGACATCTGCACCTCAGGAGACACAAACCGAGCTCATCCCATCAGCAATGCCATCGACGGCACAGAACGATGGTGGCAAAGCCCTCCACTCTCCCGCAGTGCAAAATTCAATGAGGTGAACGTCACCCTAGACTTAGGACAGGTATGTCACCTCTGCATTTCTTCAATCTGTCTAACTCACTCTATCACACACACATATCATGTTAAGCTGACTCTGTGTACAGTAGTATCTGATACTCAGGGCTACAGCAGACGCTTTTGTGGATTACACGTGGGTGTAGAATTTCAAGGGTGGTCCCAAAGTTGAATCTAATGCTTGAGACAGGATTTCATAGTTTTTTTGTTGCTTTGAACAAATAATGTCCTGGCAATGTTTATTGTAGACATTTAATGTTGAAAACCCGAATAGCCTGGAGGTATATTTAGGATTTCTTTATTTTCTAAACAATTGTTTCTACATAAACAATGTGCACTTTTGCGTATTATGTTTGCATATAAAAATGTGTGTTTATTAAAGCTGAAATGTGTGTTTATTAAATACTTTGTCTAATTTAATAATGCTTTCAGCTGTGGTGATCTAACACATACTGCAAAATAAGCCCAGACAGGGTTATCAGGACCAAAAAAAGCATGTGTCTCATGTCAGCCTGGCTTTTGACTGTATTCTTTTATTTTTTATTTTAGTTTTCTAGCATCACTTACACCAGCTTGTTGAAAAGTAAGAGAACAGCTATCATACACACATTAGTAAAGAGAGAGAGAGAGAGGTTTATGGAGTGTGTTTGTTAATGGAATTCCAGCTCTTTATCTGACAGGTTGGAATGCAGGTGGAGGGAGGGCCAAAGACCAGTGTGAATGAACTTATCTGTGTGTGAAGAGTAAAAGAGAATGAAAAGACTTTCTGTAACACAGGTACGAGGCTCTTTTTGATCCCCCAGAGCAGAAGAATGAGACTGAAATGTTAGTGAACCCAATATCTGTCTGAACCTGTTCAGGGACAAAAAAAGACCCTCCTCTGTCTGTCTGTCTGTCTGTCTGTCTGTCATTGAATTGCGTCTGTCATTGAAACATTTATTACTTCATAAATGATGCACAGTTGTTTATGTCTCATCTTGTTCTAACACATCCACCAGTTTATTAAAAGTTTTAGTCCATTTTAATAGCTAAACAATATTTCTTGTCCAAATCGAATTGTAAATTCTGTGCCTTTTTGTAGTTTTCTTTTGTATTCATATGCAATAGTTATAAATAGATGACGTGTCAGCCAGAGCTGCACTGTACACTGTGTGTGTATGTTTGAGTGTATTGTGGGGTTGAATGGGACTCAGTGGGGACTAAAGTGCCCCATTGTGTGCCATGCGCAGAGATGGGCATAATGCCAGCCTTAAGAGCAATACAGAACTAAAGATTGTCTGCAACTGAGAAAGTCTCTTTCTCTCTCTCTCTCTCTCTCTCTCTCTCTCTCTCTATCTCTGCATGTGTTCAACTGATGGAAAAGAAGAAGCTCATTGGATGTTTCTATGTCGTCCTTGTTTTTTACATTGTTGGAACAGTTTTTCCACCTTTAATACTGCATAGATCATATGATCTAAAGCTATAGCTTTATTAGGCCTGTTTTTTTTCTGCTGCCTGTGTGTGTGCGTGTGTTTGGGTTTGTTTTGAAGATATAGTGGGTAATATTTCAGGTACCTCTAGTGATATGATGTCCTCATTATGTTCATTCTTTATGTGAAAGAAAATTGATAGATTAAGATTAAAGTTTATGGATTCCAAGTCTCTGTAATATTCTGCTCAGTTCAGATCCTCCTTCAGTTTAATTAAAATATTATTTGCCTGTTTTATAGTCTACATGATCTGAGGTATCATTTGTATCTGTTATACAAATAGTGCAGAGCAAGTCAAGCCAAAAATTAACCACAACCACAAATGCTGGTAGTTTTCCAGTTACAGTTTGTTATCCTGCCTGACACACAAAGTCTATCATGCCTCTGTGTGTGTGTGTGTGTGTGTGTTTACCATATTCTCAGGTATGGGACACCCCAGTGTGTGGCCTAAATATTTGGGCAGACAAAGTTCCCATGGTGTTCCCATTTCTTTCACTTGAAATGATGGCACTGTTTTTAAATGTCGGACATGTATTTATACTTTCTGATTATTGTCTTCTAAACTCTCCTGAGATTAATTGGTGTGAGTCATTCTTACTTAGTGAGTCTGTAGGGCCTTAGATAGAAATTTTGGGCCCCTTGACTGTGTATTGCAGTCTTTTAAATTAAATTTAGAAACTGTTGTGAGCCCCCACTGGTCCCTAACTTAGTCCCTCTGCCATTTTTTTAAACTTAAGCTGTGTTGTTCATGACTGCCTATTAACCTAAACTCAGATACACATGCACACATGCCTACACACAGATTTTAGCCCTGTCTGTCCCCTGTCTTTCTTTCACAGTGTTTACTGAGCAGGAAAATGGGCCTCTTAATGGGGTAGAAAATTGGAGTGATGATCAGAGAGGGGGAGAGACAGAGGGAGAGAGAGACAAAGCAATATGACCAGAATAGGAGGGAAACTTCTAGATAATGTTAAAAGGAAACAGTTTATGTGATCCTGCTTGTCAGAGCCTTAGTCATTCTTTCTAAAAGCCTTTAGTACTTCACTATGTACATGTTTTTACATAATAGAGATCCATGAGAATGTCTCTCCCCTCATTAATGCAAGTGTAATTTAGAAACAGCAGGGATTGGAAATTCCGCCGTAGAGCCTAAGATCTGTTTCAACATTTGACTTTGATCACTGTAAAGATTTTATCTGCAGCTTTCCTGCAGCCCTCTTTATCCCAGCATCCCTGTTGGGACAACCCTATTTACACCCCCGTGCATATATCTTACTGACACCTAACACATAGTTGACCTTCCCTCACCTCCTATTATTTATTGAAGGGGCCATATTCTACACCTTTGTAGCATTTTCCCCTGATGTCCTTGTATAACGTTAGTCAGGGTTTCTCCTGCCAAAAAAAATCGTAATTTAGTTTTATGTGACCATTTTCACTCTCTCATTTTGCTATTGTATCTTTAAGACCTCTGTACGTACATTTTCTCTTTGTTAGTCAGACCAAAACTCACTGTCTTGGAAAAAAAGCTTTTTTTAACCGTTCAGCAGGCTTTAAAAATGTTTTTTGGGCATCTTCTTGTGTGGCAGATGATTTTGAGCTTTTGTTCACTCCATTTCTCTTAGATAAACAAGATCTTCAGATTCCATTTGAACTGTTACTTACAGACCCCCTAGACCTAATCTCCATTCTATTGGAAGCCAAGCATATGTGTGAGCTCAGGTGTGCAGAGTCATATAGACTTGAAATGGCAGTTTTCCAGCATTGGATGGATGTTGTTTGCATATATGTGGGGGATCTGGAGAGCTTCTGTGCTTGAAGGGTCAGCAGATATAAGTCCCACATGCATTCCTGCTTTGAAAATAATTGACCAATGTGAGTTTCTCATTGACATGTTCTATGCATTCTAACTTTTCTTCAGTTGTATGTTGTGGTTATGCTCACAGTGTTTCGGTCAACGTGACCTGAAATGTTCATCTCATGCATTCTTTGACCTTGTCAACTAGTAGCACTGATTTTCAGATCTTTTCGCTTCCTGATTCCAGCATTTAACAGATTGGTCTTATCTCCTTTATTGGTATAACCGCCACAGGCCAGAGTTGCCTCCACTCCTCTCTCAAATATTAGCAAAGCATTTCAACAACATTTTTTTTGAGGTTGTGGGAGAAGAGACAAAATAAGAGAAATCCTCCATTCCTAATGAGGCAGTGAGGAGACCTGAACTTCGAGAAGGTTAGGGAGAAGAATAAGAGAGGTTCAAGGGAAAACAGCCAGAAAAAGTGGAGCAAAAGTTACCACAGACACTTCAGAACATTACATATGAAAAATTTTAAAGTTGCAGTGATTGGATTAAAAATCAATAGATAATTTTTGATAATAGATCATCTTTTACTTTCATATACCAACCTAGGGGAAAGAAAATATCTCTTCATGATCTCAGTTGTTTCTCATAGTGACATCTCATCAGTGATTTTAAAAGAAACTCAAACATTTTTCATCCAATTCTTGACTAAGTGATCTGGGTTACAGCTATACGTTCCACATGATCTTATTTTATAGCTCTATATTTGTACTGTATGACAATAATTGTCTCCTAAAAAAGAAACATTTGACAAAAGCATTAATATGGAGGTATTATTGGGGATAAAATTGACCCCCAGAAACAAATGACTGTGGCGGGAGAATTTGAGATAGTGGTTGGGGGCTGTAACAGTGATTTCAAACAGAAATGTGGCAGAGTTCAGCTAGGCCCCTCATACTTGTTGAGGCCTGTTTCTTCATTTGTTCGAGAATGAAACCCACCTCCTGTTCTCGTGGCTGAGTTTGGGAGCTAAAACAAGAGGGCAGTCTTGCAGCTTTAGTAGAAAGACATAGTGTAACCTGGCTTATCTAAGCCATGCATGCAAGAAATCAATTCTTTATATATTAGACAAGGAGCTCTAACAGTCCTTAATTTAGTTCTCAGCAACTCTTAGTCATTGGAATGATTTGACATTATGAAGTAGGACTATTAATAGCATAATGCTAATGTGTTTGGGCCACACACAAAAGTTTCTTTCTGCATTTTGGGAACACTGACATGGAGTTCAGTGTGAAGTTTAGAACCTGATGTCTCATTCTCTACTCCAACATGCTTCAGTGAATATTAATTCAATTAATATTAATAGATATTAATTCACACTTAGTTGAGTGGGCAACTTTAAGTGCAACCAATGAATATTACAAACACATCAAAATAGAATTTATTCCCCACATGCCTGAAAGCTTTAAATTCTTACTTTCTCCTTTTGTTCTCTCTTTTCCTCTCTCACCACAAAGATATATGACAGCGTTTGTAGAAATTTTAAGCACAGGCTGCTGAAAAGATGGGAAGGGATGGAGTGAATGAGAGAACAGAGAGCTGGTCTTGTTAATGAGAGAGTAAATGTTTGCTTTTGCCAGGTCAACAAGGGCTGTTGTTGGAGTCTTTCATCCATTCAATGGCTCATTGCTTGGGTTGGGCCTGAGAGGGGAGGGGAACCGTGTTTGTTGTGGATAAGGGGGTCACGTTGGTTAAGGGGGCAAATAGAGGGATATAAATACCTTTACCCCTCCTTTTGCCCTGAAGGGGGGAGTTTTCACTAGCCTTTCCCCTCCTTAAGGCCCCACTTTTAATCAAGGCCTGAGAAATTTGTCAGCCGAGAAAACAGAGAAGCCTCTTCATGGGAAACCAACAGCAAAGTTGAGTGTCATTACTATCAATGAAAGGGACTGTAGTGTGTTTTATCTATGCGTCCATGACAAAGCCTCTGGATAAGTGTTGCCTGGTCTTAGATGATCTCGGAAGTTTGGCAGGAGCTTTAAGAGTTATGGGTTGTTAATCAGTAAATCTTAAGTGACCAATCACACAGCAGAGTCCCCGACAGCACACATACAATGATTTGAATGGTTGAAGCACCTATACAACAGCACACAAACACCAGTGTTTCCTCAGTTTTATATGTAGTGGATGTATTAAAACTTAGAGACGCCATTTTGACATGCATTTAGAAGGCGTCCTCTAGGTGAAATTCTAAACTTTGCCCTCTAGCATAAAAACCCACAAGGGGAATGGCAGCTATAAATCCATTCCTCTCTCCATCCGAGATAAACAGGGCAGATAAACAAACCAAAACGACCTCCATGCGAGAAGCTATAAAAGGCCGAGTGAGAAAGGAGGGATCCAAATACAGATGATGCGAGACAACAATTTCTGAATTTGACTTTGGGGACATTTCTGTAAAAGCCCATCACCCCTTAAATACTGACTTTTTACTGCAATCTTCACAAGAAAGCCCCAGTCTATTATGTGCTTTTTTAACATAAAGCATTAGAGGAATAATGTGTTTCTTTATTATTTCATACATCGCTGACTGAACAGTATCAGTTTAGCTGACATCATTGATGTTGCTTATATACTATTAAGGATTCTTTTCAATAGAAAACTAAAGCAGTTTTAGCAATGAAAGAAGTGTTTTGTCAAGGCGCTGCTCATTTCCATGTAATGCCATAATGCAGTGACCAAGAATTGTTGTTAATAAGCCTCAAACTGAAAAAAAATGGAAAAGGTTTTTATATGACTTGTGGACTGTATTTCACATGTATTCTGAAGCTATATAAAAGTGTGATGTAGACTTTGAAGATTTCTGTGAAACAAACAGAAATTTAAGTAAAAAAAGCCACAGGTCTTATATTTCAGTGAAGACATATCTTGCCAAGTTTGAGGTCAGATGTTGTTGGTTCAGGTGATGTATCTGGTGACTGATTGTGCACACAATTATGAAGATGTGAGTTGTCTTGTCTGAAACTCTAGAGGATATACATGTGAGATTATACTGGAGATTTTTTTTCCACAGGAGAAACATTTGAGAAACAGGGGGCTTAAGCAGACCTTTCTATTTTCTCTTTATAATCTCACTACTACCTATGAGAAACAGTTGAGGTGTTGAAGAGCTCTCCTATGGCCATCTTCTATCGTCTGCTCTATTGGTTTGTGACCAAAATGGTGTACATGCCTTCTGCATAATTTAACTGAATAGAAATAGTTTCATTGGATCTTCTGTATCATGAGTGGTCAGTTTCTGCTCCTCTTTGATTCAAAGGCTATACTCAAAAGCTGACCACAGGTCAGAGTGGACGTGTCTAATAAAGCTCTAGTGGGCTAAATGAGAAGACACCTGTCTTCACCACATCAACTTCTCAATGAGTTCCCAAAGGAACACAAAAGACTTTGACTGCTTGGCAGGAGGGCACTGGCTCTTGTTTCCTGCTTCCTCTTTAAGGACTTTTGAATGAAGGTGGATGTCCTCCAATGATTCAATACACTTGCTACACACTGAGTCTATACATCCACTCTTATTCATACACTTCATTGAGCAGGGCAGGGTTTGTCTCAGTCGAAAAGAGACTTAAAGTGGAGAAGTTCATGAGTTGCATCTGTAAATCTGTCCACATTACACACACACACACACACACACATATAAATGCATACACTCTTGGTAGCAAAATATACACACACATTCATATCTGTAACATTACCAAAGAGTGTGTGTATTTAAAAACAATTTATATCTATTTATAAGTGTATACATTTTGCGTAAGATGTATTATATTGCATGTATGTATTGGACAAATTGGTCTGTCTGTCTGTCCCATAATCTTCTCTGGCCATGACTACTGTCTCATTGGGTTCCTTTAAAGGTCACCTTTTTATCTTAAATATCTGTTTTTACTTTTTCTCTGGTTTTCCTTGTACACTTAGCCACACTGCACCATTATTTTTGCATCTTGATCTACAAATATCAGAAATGCTTAGAATTGTCATAAGGACAACCAGGACCTAAGGTCTTACATCTTACATCCTATTTATGAGACCCAGGGAACCTGTTAATTTAAGCAGCAGTCCTGGACACTATACTATAACTGCATATCCTCACTTTAAAAATTAAGGCATGTTTCAGTGTTTCATTCTAGGGAGTCTTGAGAAGCCCATTGAGTCCAGTGATTGTGTGTGGGGGTGTCAGAGCAGATGGGAGAACACACAGATAACACACACGGCAGGGATCTCTAATTATTAGAGTCTGCACAGCATCTGGAACACAGAAAACACCCACCGATTATTCCCAGACTGAGCAGAAGATGCCAAGAGCAGAACCAGAAGCTTCAAGGGTGAACCACCAACAATCAACCACTTTAACTTCTAGTTTGAGAAAGAAAAACACACAGAACCTCTGAACTTCCCATGTCATTCAAATGCAGCAGTAATAACAGATTCTGCTTTTTACTTAGTGAGGAAAATATCAGGAGAGCAGCTGAGGAGAGTTAATGGAGTTCTCAGTTTCAGTGAAGCTATTTGTTTTTTTGTCACATCATCTCATGTGGTAAATTTTCTTAAGAGCAATAACATAGACATAAATAATATAACAGTAATGTAGAAAGCGTAGCTCAGAAAATCTTGTCTCTGAAGATTTGGGTGAGAAATATTTGAGTTTATACTGAAATCTCTGACTTAATTGCAAGTTTCAGCCCTTCTGAAACTTGCAGGGAGATGTTTAAGATCTCAGGTGATTGTAACACATAACAGTAATTACGTTTGGAATTCACATATCCTCCCCCAATACCCTGCAGTTGGAATACCCACACCCAGTCCGGGTCCACAGAGAACTCCCTAATCAATGGAATGCTCAAATTATCCTAAACTGGTAGCTGTGCTTCTGCAGGAGGGCAGGGTGAGATTCAGGCATGCAGAGCAGGTGTGAACAGATGACCACCCTACAAACTCATCCTACCCCCCTTACATGCCTCAGGCCTCATAACACACACACACACACACACACACACACAAACTCACACAATGTGTCTTTTCTAAACAAACGAGGTATATCTCACTTGAACACAACAGGTTTCTTGTCTGTGTGTTTGTGAATGTTGAGATTTGTTATTTAATGTTTACATCTCTAGACACATTTATAGCATGTGGTTTAAGAGTTTAAACTTGTTATTTAGGGTCTGTCTGTTGGGTTTTGCTGTGTGAGCCTGTATCACTCAATCAGGTCATATTTATGTTTAAACTCTTGATAGCTTAAGCTTCTACAACCGTTGTTATGAAAACATTGGGATTAAAACAACCATATTGCCCTCTCGTCCTCTTTTTGCCTCCTGCAAAGTGTCTTCATTGCATGGCAGAAAGTTATGCAACCCATTTCTGCAGTTCTGTATGTTTTGTCATGGGACTGTATTTGGAGTGAAGATTACCAATGTCTAATCCTGTTCACACTTACTCAGTTTACAGTAGCAAGAGTTAGGCTGTGAATAGCAGACTTCAGCAGCACACTTTGCAGTTTTGAAAGAGAAAATTCTGTAACTGGAGCCCCAGGGTTAGATTGTTGTGTCATTGTAGTATTTTGTATGGTTTGAAAGTCTATCACCAGAGGCCAAAAGATCTCATTTCTGTGACGGATTCTTTATGCATCTCTGTAAAATAAGAGCTGTAAACACGGCTCTCAAAGACATGTCTGGAATGGATCTGTCTCTGGGGGGCAACAGCTGTCTTTAAGCTTTGAAGTCTGCTATCTCTGGCACGACCCATCACAGGTTTATCTCACCCATTTGTGTACATACCAACCAGCGTGTCAATGTTCACTTGACATACATACACAAAGACGGATGGATTTATAATGCGTTTAGACTTAGGGTGTGAACATACTCCTGCAGCTGTTACAGCATCCACTGTTTCTGTGACGATCCCGCTATCATTATAAGCAGACCATTATTCCCGATGGCAGAAGGTCTGGTGAGGATCAGTTCCGACCATTTCCATAATCCCTGTAACATTGGTGCCTCAGCACAGAAAGCAACTTATGTCAACATAGGATGTGGTGTGAAGTTAAAAAAAAGCATCTGTAGGGATTTCTGTAAAGTTCAACTCAAACATTTTCATGTGTATTTTGGTTTCATTGTTGTATGGCTTTTATTCTGGAGCTGGTTTATGAATTGTCTTTGTTCAATGTGCAACTGTTGAAGTGTTTGTTAATTAAGCTTGTTAACACATTTGTCCTGTATATTTAAAGCACTTGTGTTTGCTGTAATTGTTTTTTTTGTCTCTAGATTTGTCATTGGAAATTGTTTCTGTTGCATAACAACTGCACTGCTCTTATTGGCATAAAATAGATTTAATTCAATGATTTAATGTTAAATCGTAATTTATACTGGCACAAATCTGAACCTTCTATCTGGATAACAACTTGAGTTGCTGGGGGAATAAAGGTTTCATGCTACCATGGCTTTAGGCATGACATCTCTATATAGTGTGTATATCGCACACAGGAGATGTGCTTGAACAGATGTGTGTGTTTGTACTGTAAACCACACTGTCGTATAACTGTCATCATGTTTAATGCATTTTCATAAGCAGATGTTGATGTACATGGACGTCACAGACGAGTCACAGTAAGGTGAAGTACTGCTCTTGTTTTTGCGGAGATCCGGTCCATTTTTTTGATGACCCCCATGACAACCAACCAAATGACATTATTGTATAAGTTACAGCAAATATGAACCTCAAGAGCCTTTAAATACTTCTGCCAATAGGAATCATTCATATTAATTCCTGACACTTTTGCTATTTAATTGCTGTATAAGTTACTCGTCCATGATTTCTAACTTGCCCCTCTTCCGTCCCCCTCATAACCTCATCCTGCATACCAGATCCTCTGTCACTCTCGGGCGTGTTCGATCATGTGGAGATAACCTCAACCTCATTGGGAGTTCTTACATACATGCAGCAGGGTTCTCGTAGAAGGAACATTATAGAACCTTTTAGAGGAGAGAACAGAACGGTTCTGCACAATCCAGAAAGTTTAAGTGAATGTTCCTCAAAACTGTATGTTCCAAAAGTGCATGACACTGTACTTCAAAATGATCTAACCTGGTTTAGGGACAGAATCAGGTAAAAAAGCTTATGGCTATCAGCAGTATCAACCAAACTGTTTAATCTACTGTAGTTGTTTTGTCAGTTTAGGAATATCGTATTACAATGTGCTTTTGACCTGTTGCTATGTTGCCCAGGGTGTTACAGTTCCTCCAGGTGCTTGTTGTTTGACCAATCACTCACAGTCCCTTAACCTGTGTCCCCTGGGAATGCTTTTTAAGTGTTATCACTATGGCATCACAAGGAATACAGTAAGCATTCATTGGAGGAATATGTGAAATCATTAAGCCCAAGGGAGTATAGACATAACTGGACTTTTTGTTGGATATTTTAAACACACTTTGCTCATGCTAAACCAAACCAAATCAAATAAAACAGAAAACTATATGCAACAACACATGCTCAGTCATTCCAGCCATTTTTTTCCATGTTTATTTGGGTGGAAAACAATATTTCTTATAACTTATATATTTTGCTATTTTGACTTGGCCCAATAAATAACTTGGGCTGGGTCTCAAATACTTTTGGTAGTTTTATTGATGATATAAAGCCATTTTTACAACAACCCCAACCTAACCATTACATCATAGTTGTTAGATCATATCTCATGTTCTTCTAGAACTTCCTGCCTTGTGAGAAAAATGTTACATCTCTCATCATTATCCTGCACACATACAATACAGGCCACTGAGTTTTTAGCTCTTTAGTCTGAAGTTCATGTTCACACACACTCCTGTGGCCATTACCCATCTGACAGATGGAAGAAAGAATAAGATCCCCAGATCAAAGCATCCACCTCACCTCATCTCCTCCTCGACCACACCCCTCAAATATCTCCACAGATGTGTTTTTGTTCTGTGTTTCTGTGAAGATGCTTGTGTTGACAAAAGCTTCAGACGTCCCTGAAGTGGTTCTTTGTAGCAGAGGGGGTCTTTGGGTTGCATTACATTGAGGGGTTGTGGAAAAGTTAGTATAGGGGCTGGGGAGATGGCTTGTGTGTGATGGCTTGTGTGTGAGTGTGGTGGTAGAAGGGGGCTTAGAGAGGAAATAGGTGGATGTTTTAACATTAAGCCCTCAGCTTGCTTGAGGAAGACACACTTCCCAAAGAGATTAGAAGAAGAATGCTTAATATTTATAGATATTTCCACTCCACTATAGATCCTTCTTATTCCTTCTTTATTGTTGCTAATGTATATCACAGATTAATAACCCCCCAGTTACCATTTTGTATTGTGTTTTATGACTATATGGAACAGATATTCCTGTGAGAACGTAGCTGTGGTGTTTTGAGAGCAGTGAAGATAGCAGGAGAATCACACATCTGTGCGTGTTTCAAGGGTTTATAACTAGAAGCTTATAACTGACTAGCCAAGTTTGGGTATGATTAGAGATTTTTACAGGAAAATGTGCTTCATAAAGACAATGGCTAAATACATATCTTCTATGATAGTTGTTTTGTTTTATTTTGTTATTTTTTTGTGGGATATCAGCAGTCAAAAATGCAACTGTCCTGAGATAAAAAAGAAATCATAATAATAATAATTATAATAAAAAACAGTTCAAAGTAGTTTGAAATAATTGTGTATAATTTTTTTAAAAACAAGTAGTTTTCTTTTAATCATTTGTAATAAATGATTTAAAATAAAATTATTTTGCAAGCCTTGTAGTCATTGTAGCTCATAAGGTAAAGCAATTTTTTTTTTCTAGTCATGATTTCCTCTTTTTCTCAGTCGTTTAACAGACTAGTTGTTTATTGATGGAGTCATGCACAT
Organism: Ambastaia sidthimunki; assembly: GCA_036877625.1. Classification (NCBI taxonomy): domain Eukaryota; kingdom Metazoa; phylum Chordata; class Actinopteri; order Cypriniformes; family Botiidae; genus Ambastaia; species Ambastaia sidthimunki. Next base: position 4,401 of record JAZGTK010009399.1, on the reverse strand, counting down.
GGAGTGTAGTCAGGGAAAACAGAACAAATTCATTCATTCAATTAGTGTCTTTGATCAAGTTACTGCTGGAGAACATCTGTCAACTCTAGTGACCTCATCAATTCAACATTAAAAACAACATTACTTTGACATTATATTACCTCACAGACATAATAAGTTTATTAATCTAGGGTTACTCCCATTAGACAGCCTGGAAAAGAAATGGAATTGATTTAAATGGAAAAAAAGTTTGTATGTGATGAATTCATGTGAAGAGATGACGGCAAAATGTGTAATTTGCTGAGAAACATTGCTGTATTACAAATGCGTTGAGTTTGAGTTATCCTGACATCCATTAGATACATGCTCAATCAAATCAAGTCTTGTGTGAATTTTTTTGCAGTTGATGTATGACACCATTGATCTAAAAAAAATACGGTGCTGATTTTCTGTGTGTTTGGCTTTTCCAGCTCTTCCACGTTGCGTATGTGCTCATTAAGTTTGCCAACTCCCCACGGCCAGATCTGTGGGTGCTGGAGCGCTCTGTTGACTTTGGGAAAACCTACCAGCCATGGCAGTTCTTCGCGTGTAAGTATAACCAACACCAGCATTCCATTTATTCACTGTTGTGAATACACACACACACACACATGTTGTTTTGTCACTGAAGCCTGTCAGTACCGTGGGAGGCAATACATTCCTGATCACAGTGAAATTGGGAAAAAAAGTCACAGAAAAAAACACAGACTCCATGGCTAGCATTTCAAGTCTTTAATATTAAACTTAAATAGCCCTTTAGCCCACAAGTGTCTCTGTGACTCGGAGGCAAATTTGTTTGCTATGCTGCTTTCTGAGTTCCTGTGCATGTTAATGTATTTGATCTTATATGTAATCTTATATTTTTATCTTCTGTTCTGTTCTTGTTTCAATGTTAACCTCTGCAAAGCCTTTTCAAGACAACTTTATCAGTCAGTTTTAATCGGTATAAATAAAATGAGGTTCAAGCTAAGTTTCCAGTCAAACATAGCATGAGACACCCCTCACAGCCAAATGCATGATGGTCTTGAATGTTACAAAAAATGAAGTAAACACGTCATGATATTAAACTGCTTGTCATCTTTCTTCTCACTGTCACATTCTTCATAAAAACTAGATACAAAGATTTTACAAATAAAATCCTTTGCTAATTTAAATAAGCATTCCTGGCCATAGTCCCAGATTTTATAGTTTACATTTTCTCAACCCATTTGTTCATTGTCTCTGTTGATTCCAGCCTCTAAGAGAGACTGTATCGAGCGCTTCGGTCAGAGGACAGTTGAACGTATCAGCCACGATAATGATGTCATCTGCACAACAGAATACTCTCGTATAGTTCCTCTGGAGAACGGAGAGGTACAGACACAAACATTCTCACAATTGCCCCCAACACTGTCTTTCAGATATCAGCGTCTCAGTATTTTGTAACGGTTCAGCCACTCCATGTTCCTGAGATAGTTTGTGTTCCTGTCTCTCTCTCCAATGCTTGCTGCAGATTGTGGTTTCTCTGGTGAACGGGCGACCGGGTGCCATGAACTTCTCGTACTCTCCGGTGCTGAGGGAGTTCACCAAGGCCACCAACATACGCCTGCGGTTCCTTCGCACCAACACACTGCTGGGTCACCTGATGGGCAAAGCTTTGAAGGACCCCACGGTCACAAGAAGAGTGAGATATCATTCCCGTGCATCTTTTTTTCTCAGTAGCATTCTAACTGTGCTGTTCTTTCAAATCAATGACATATTGTTCTGGCTTTAACATACTCTGTGTGTTTGTTGTTTAGTATTATTACAGTATTAAAGACATCAGCATTGGAGGAAGGTGTGTGTGTAACGGACACGCTGAGGCATGTAACGCTCAAGACCCCAATGATCCGTACAAGTAAGTGACACAGGAGATGTTTTGTACAGTTTTTGCTGCAAGTCTTTGTTGATTTGTTTAGCTAAATGTGTTTCTGTGCTCTGTGCAGATGTAATATAATGATGTGTTATTTAAACTTAAATTATGTGGCGTGGTTTAACAGTAAATTATAATTAATATGCAAATGTTGTTGTTAGACTGCTGCCAGTATAAAATGTTTCACAGTATTTGCCCTCACTGTGCATAATTACAGTAGGTGTCTTAATGGACATGAAGAAGGGTTTAAGTAAGGATTAGGTTTAATAATAAGATATGGGTATAGGAATTACAATTAGCGTATTGTAAATCAATAGAAGTCAATGGATAAAAAGGTGTGTGTGTGCCAGAAGGGAAATGCTGTTAATAATCTGCCCTTTCCTGTGCCTGGAAGGACTGTGCGCATGTCAGAATCCACCTGTGTGGCAGTCAGCTGACACAGGCACCTACACGCTGGTCTGATACACAGAGCCCTGACTGCACAGAGACAGTGTGTCCACACTTGCCTGATTCTGGGCTTGCTACACAATGTTTACCACCAAATATTAGTTGTTCTCAAGAACTGAGCTTTCTAAAGGGCTTGAACATAATCCAGGTTTATAGAAAACCACTGCGGGGCCAGTAATACCACAGAGGAAATGATGCTGGGTCACTGCATGGTTTTAGAGAGATCAGGCGCGTGTCTCAGGACAGTGAGTGATGGTGGGCGGGGAGGGACATTCTTCAGGTCTGAAGGCCTGGAGGCATCTGGATTTACAAGCTTGATTAAAGATAGCCACATAACTCTGTGACAGCCCAGCATACTGTCTCTGTTCTTTAGTTGCAGTGCCTTTAAAAATGATCCGTTCATCACTGGCTCACTTAAAGTGGATGTAACAAAAGCATTTCCATTTGCTGACGATGTCTCTCAAATGGCTGCGCTTGTTTTCCAATGTACTGGATTCTCGAATGCTTTTGTTTAATAATTAATAATTTACCTTAAGTCACGTCCCAGATAATGTATGAAAGTGTAGCGAAATGTTAAAAAAATGTAAGCACCGTACTTTCAAACATGTGGTGTGAGCCAATAACGTAGAAGACCTTTGTACATAAAGCAGATCACAGTGTTTAACTGACAGGTTTATTTAACATTTCATGAATTATAAAAAAACTTTCCTGGCTTGCTGTATGTCGCAATGAGAAATATCCGCCGGTCATGGTTTTCTTTGTCCCTGCTGATGAATAATGTGTTACTGCATTATGTCATTCCACAAATTCCTACAGCATTCAGTATAAGCGAACAGGAATATAAACCGCCTGGAAGGTGTCGGATCTGTCAGTTTGAAGAAAAAAAGGCTAAAATGTGTGGGTCATATCAAACTTACAGGGTTAATAGAGTTCATACCAACTAGAAACAGATGCTAGTATTGCTTTTGAAGAGTAAGGGAATTTAACCTGCATTGATCTCATACATTTGCTGTTCTTTGTGATTTCCTGTATAAAAAGGTTTTAGTGCATGTCTGCTTGTGCGTGTTACTGATGTGGAGATGTACTGATCTAAATGAAATCTAGACGTTTTGAACCCAGATGTTTTCCTCTGAGACTGTTACACCTGCATATTTCAAAGAAAATTAACATGCAACACAGCTTGTGTGGCTGGTGTGAAGGATTTAGTTGTGTTTTTTTGGGGACTATTGAAGAAGGGGGCTGTTTAGGGGGGCTGTCTATTAAGGAGCTGTTTGGAATGAGTGATTTAGAATAAATCTACTAGTAGACAATGATAAAAGTTCTTACAGTACAGTGCAATTGTGTTGTCTTAAGTAAAGTTTGTATGCAAAATGATAAGTAAAGAGGTAAAAAATGCAGCCAATATTACTTTCAGTTCATTTGTCACATGGATAAAATGAAAGGTCAAGTTGAGTGCATTGCATTGTGGGTAAAATGTTTGATACTATGCTATAGCCAATGAGGAAATCAGGATGAAATTGTGACTGAATAATGTGGACATATATACAAGTAACTGAAGGGAGTATGGGTTTGATTGACTTAACTAAGATGACCCCAGTGAATGGATCTAATGCCTGAGGTCAAAGGTCACTCACAAAAGTGCACTTTTCCTAAGCTTCTCAAATTAAACACCTGTTTGAGTTGAACAATGGTCAATGTGTGGTTGATTTGAGGGGAAATTTGGGCAGTGAGGTAATGTCTTCCATGCTATAAGTTTAAATTGAAGCATAAGACATTTAGACATATATGTCACAGAGGAGATATAAAGAGAAGCTGAGTGTTTCTGGACTCTGGACAGTGTCGGTTTGTATGGCTGGCTGTAGCTCATTTGAGGTAAGGCTCTGGAACATCTGCTCAAAAAGTGGGTGGGAGCTAATAGAGATTTTGCTGTCACTCAAGCTGAACCATCCAATCCGATTCTTAGAAAGTCTCCATGTGTGCGTCCATCCATCTGTTTACGCTCGATAGCACTCAGATGAGAGGAACTGAAAGGGTCGGCATGTTAT
>JAZGTK010009398.1:0-17302 GCA_036877625.1 Ambastaia sidthimunki | reverse complement strand
GCAACAGTTGTCATAAAATCTGTGCAAATGTTAAATAAAGGTGAAAAAATATTCAACGAAATAGTTTGTTGATATTTCAACCAATGTTGCAGTTTTTATCAAATGCAGCATGAAGAGGCTTAAGAAACACAGCTTGGCTATGAAGCTATTAGGTCACAAACAGCAATTAAACACAATTTCAAATTACAGTGTCACTAAATGAACTACAGCTTATCAAAATTGTGACAATGAAAGACTGAGAAGGCTAAGAGAAGGCTAAGAACTTCTCAGTGTGTAAGGGTATTTTGTGGGTTCGATCACAGGTCTGAAGGATGGCCTCCTGCTCTGAAGTGTGTGGGTCTGGTCACATGATCGACTCCAGCTGCCATGTTTTCGGAGTGCGTTCCTATTTGCACCACTTCTACGAGGAGTGCACAGCCTCAATGAGAGAGCAGCAGGAGGACGTACAGAGCCAGAGATCATCCCTGCGGTGGAGTCTGAGTCTCTGGAAGGTACCAGTGGAGTGTTACACTGTGAACTTTGCTGTAAAAGACATTTAATGAAAGCCATCATTTATATTCATGCTTGTTTGCCAAACCCAAACGAGATTGATTACATCCCATTTTGCTCCACCGGTCCCTCAGATGGTTATATTGTTCCAAACCGCAGTACATTATTTTTGCCTGCAAAGTGAATACCATCTGAAGCTTATCCCTACATTAGTAACAGCAGTTCACTTCTGGATTGCATTCACGTCAACCATAACCACATTGGGTTCAAATGACTTCAGACTGAATCAAGTATGGTTCCTTACTGTGCACGAGTTTACAAGAATGATTTTACAATTCTCTGCTAAAAATATCAGCTTAGGCCATCATGAATTTCTCATGACGCTCCAGGCGATTTTATGCAGGTTAGTTAATAGTTTAGAGGTGGTCTAGCTGGTGGACCAGCATAGCCATGCTGCCTTGCTGGTTTAGCTAGTTAAGGAATTATTAAGGTTGTTGACTACTTAAAGTCCAGCTAGTTATCCACTTGGGTACACCAGCATCCAAAACACACCATAAATTGGAAACAAGCTTTGCTAGATCTTTAGCAAGGTTTTAAAGCAAACCAAAGTTTGTGGCCAGTTGAACCCAATACACATCAAAATCTCTAGTGTGAAAGCAATATTAATAGTGCAAGAGAATAATGAAATAAACATTGAACATTGTTTCTCCACCTCTCTCGCTCAAAGGTCACACTTGGGCTCGGTGCCGTGCTTCTCATGGTGGGGCTGGTGGTCATGACGGTGGGCTATGCCATCCCCACTCGCATTGAGGCCTTCGGCGAGGGAGAGCTGCTGTTTGTAGACCGTCAAGCAATGCGCTACAACCGCTCGCTGCATGTGTGCGTGCTGGTTGGGACGGGGCTTCTCACGCTGGGTGGGATTCTGATGGCAGGTGGAATCCTGATGTCTAATTTCTCCACGTATCCCATAACAACAAAACAAGAAGATTCCAGCCCACAGTCATTCAGAGAACGAAAAGCGGGAACCAGAAACCCAAGCGCAATGAAGAGCCCAGCAGACCCTGTGATGAAGCCTCCCAGTCCAGTCTCCAGCGATGGAGGAGTGTCTCCTCTTGCTAGGGATGATAAAGCCCAGAAGAGCTTGTAAAAGCTGCGTGATAATGCCTGTTAAAAAGTGCTGTCAAAGTTATAAAACAAACTCCATAGTTGTTTCAATAAGAACGTTGGGAGTGTGCTATCTGTGTTCAGTATTTGATGAGAGCCTTAAATTAACAAATCTATTGTTTTATTATCTAAAATCAACTTACGGCATCTGTTGTTATGCACTTGCCTAGTTCGTGTCTTAATAAATGACATAAAATTACAGTGTGTAAAAGTTTAAATTTTATTTTCTGAAGGAAATATCAGTGTTTTTAAGGCAGTATTAGAAGTGTTATATTTATATTTAAGAAGAAGCAAGTATAAGTAAAGAAAGTGATAAGACAGTAATATATGGTTAAATACTTGATATATCTTTCCCTGGCCATTGTGCCACTTTTGCGGTCTAAAATGATTGCAGAAACAATAGACTAATCCAAATGAGCAAATAAATGTAATATAAAAGACCAATTGGAATTCATTATGCAAATATTAGGATGGTGCAATTAGACTGTTGGTTAGTTGTTAGTTAGTAAATGACTTTCAAATGTAATTTTTAAATAATCTAAATAATTACAAAAATAGTATATCTAAACATTTGCTAAAGTGGGAATGGACTCCATAGACTAAAATAATTACAGAAGTAACTCTAACCACAGTGTTTGGGGAATAAAGAGTTCTGCTTGCAACCACTGTAAAATGTCTAAAAATGCGTTATGACAATTTCCTGCAGCTCTGAGTAATAATATGTTCAATCCTTCACAGCCCCACTCTCACTATCTCTGTAGATTCGTGACATCTTTTCTATCAGGTATTCTGCGCTAATGCATAATGTATCCGAAAATATTTTTGTCACCAGTGTGTTGTGCCTCTTCTTCATCAGGCACAGTCGTGAAGTATATGACATGTAAACAGTTGCTGTGTACAACAACACCATGATTGTCTTAATGTTTATGTATCTGGCTCTTGTAAAACAGGTACAATAAATCAATGTCGACATAATCCCCCTTTTTTAAAGACATTTCATGTTGATTAACACCTACATTTTTGCATTCATTACCGGTGTGAATGAGAGTAAACCACGCTAGGAAAGGTGTGATCTTACGGCAAAACAAACGTCGCTTTTTTATATTGTGGAGCACTATCTATCAGTAGGGTGTTTCAGTGCCTGTAAATAGATGCAGGAAGAGGGGATGACTCATACCATCCTCTTTTCCCTGCGTCCATTAAATCTCTCTCTCTCTCTCTCTCTCTCTCTCTCTCTCTGTTTGTTCGGACTCAGTGTGAGTCATTTCGTACGTGAGCTGTTAACAATCAATTAACCAGCGTTCTGAGCACGTACAGCCATCATCATTCATTCATCTGTGTGCTGTGCCGCTGCTTAAAAAGACCGGGGGTGGAGGGCTGTTGTAAAGGTTGTTTGTCTTCAGTTTCAGGCCATGTGCTTGATGCCTGTAATGCGTTGGCAGCTTGTTAACACATGTTTGTTTGGAACGTTCACACCAGATGAACGCTTATGCGCTCAGACGGTGACACAGGTGCCTCGATCTATTAGCTACATATCAGTATCTGGCACCTCACCGTACTGTAGATGTCAGCTACCTCCAATACTGACTATTCCAGTACGTTTCTCAAACAAAAGTCATTTTCAGAATATATGCGCTCAGACTGCGCGTAGCGGAGAGGCAAACGGACTAATGGAGATGCTGTGGCACCGGAACGGTCTGTTCGGTGAGATGGAGGTGTGGAAATGAGATGAAACTGACGCTCCATTGACTGAGCGCTGAAAAATGAGTCACTGTTTAAAGATACGGCAATTCAATGAACTTTTGCCACTGTTGGTGTTGGTGCGCACGAGGTTTCAAAACCCAATTAAGATTGTATTGATGTTTATTTCAGGATTATTAATATCTTTCTTTGAAGATTATGAGATCAGCGATGACTCTGGCACTTATTATCCTTTAAATATAACGATTAACCGATGCTGTTGCGTGCAGCATTAATAGTAGTGTTATATACTTTTTTACATAACAGTTGTTATATACTGTTATGTACTTACTAGGTTCATGCAAAAATATAGACGTTTAATCAAAAAGTGAATGAATTTACGTGGCTTGAGAGAATGCTATTATTCTAAATATAAAAAAAAAGTATTAATAGGTGAGTGGGTGTCCATTACAGTGCATTTATCTTTCTAACAAACAAATTCTGAATGGTGTCTGTACATTAAGTGGTTTGGTTTGGGCTGAACTAAACACAAAATTACTTATTATACCATAGCTTAGATTATTTGGTGGAGCTCCAAAAAGTCTAAGAAAAGTAAGTCTAAGAAATATGTATTTCATCTCTTGGATTCAGACAGTATTTGTCACTTCCTGTGACAGGCAGCTCAGTGTCTATAGTATATATACACATAGGCTGCACAATACAAAGATTAGATTGGATAACAAATCAAATGACAACTTATCACATCAAGTGATCCAGTATTTCGTTTGCTCACAGACTGTGGCTTTGGGGATCCTAGTGTGCTGTGATCACCCATGATGTTATGCACACTAACTAGACACATTTTGGCAAGCAATCACTAGAGCTAATTCAATGTTATGCAATGATGAATGAAGGCAAATTCAAATCTGTCTCTCTGATAAGCATTATGACATCAGCTGTCACCACACAGATAGCAAAACTAGTTTTTTTTTGACAGCCACATTTGAGTCATCATATTGTGGGGCATATTTAAATCTCATCCTTCGTGAAATTAAAAAAGTTTTATTGCAGTAAGTTTGTATCTTTGTAAGACCCATTATAAGATTTCACAGTCACATAACCAAACTCCTATTTGCCATCGTTGCAGTTTGTCAAACATAAAATGTTAATTGGATCGCTAAGTGAGAAATATCGCATCCAATAGAATCCACCTCCAGTCAAAATATTGGGGAAAAGCAATATTTCAAATGAGATTTTAATTTGGATAATCTTTTGAACTTTAATAGAGCTCGAGCCAGTGGGCATATTGAGATTACCACATCATTATTAAACAAAAGTGACACAAAACCATCAATTCTCAGTCCGTGACAGATAAACGCTTCCACTGCACAAATAATATTAGTTCTGCCTACTGACGCCAGCTCTTATCTGCCTCTGGTTTATTGGGTTCACACTGTTGTCAGGTGCTGAGAGATTTGACAGAAATGTTTGCATATATGAATAGCTACACACACATATATATGTTGGCAGATCCTTGGAGGAAGCCTAAGGCACTGTGAGTCCGTATCGTCGGTTTAATGAAATCCCCCCTGCTCATCAAACACAGGGACAGAGTGATTATACACGGAGAGGGACAGAGAGACGAAATGAAACGTATGGTTTCCAAATATCACCAACCATATTCCATATCATTATCATAATAATGTTTGCCATAATGATGGACGTGTTATGGGGTCAGAGCGATAGCACTACATGAGGTTGTCAAATGTTTGTGGATTCAGATGTAGCTAGATTAAAGACGAGGAAAGTCATAGTTGATACCTCAGGGTGTGTGAAATACTGTTATTACCTGTTGTATTTTCTAATCTTTGGTAAAAAAAATAGATTCAATAGATTGAACCCTGATTTTTTGGAAGCATTATATTAATAGATTCTAACATTTTAAATGTAAATCTTTTTGCTGTTTTGACAAATGCGAAGATTTTTGTTTTTAAATATTTAATTGTGCAGATATAGTCTTATGTCTAACATAAGACTGGAACAACCTCCAAAAACCTGTTTCATAAAAAAAAGTCTTCAGTATTCAGTATATCAGTATTCACTCACACACACACACACACATTTGTTTTTTTGACATTTCTTAGACATAATGGTTTTATACTGTACAAACTGTATATTCTATCCCCCTATACTAAACCTAACCATTACAGAAAACCTGTTTTAGGTTTTCAAAAAGATCATTCTGTATGATTTATAAGCTTGTGTCCTCAAGGGGATTCAAATGTCCCCACAAGGTCAAAATGTAAAACATACAGAATACCACTAATAACCAAATACACAAACAAAACCAATGATCATTCAGATTAATACTAGCTCTAATCTATTGCATTAGCTGAATGCAAGTGCACTTAATAGACCAGATCCTCAGGTACATCTTAATCCACAGAGATGTACAAAAACTATATGGAATAGCCGAATTGATTAAGTATAAAGAATCTTTTATTTCTAAATAACCAAATGACCTTACAGAAATGACCCTTGAGTAGCCCACACACTCAGGGCAGACCTCAGAATGTACAAACGTGACTCTGCTCTGTCCATTTAAGAAAACAGAGGAACTACAATGAACAAAGAATTATACTGGAAGAGAATTTCAAGGGCACTTTGGTTAATTCTGATGTCCAGGTTGCATAGTAACTTCATCCATTCAGACCAACTGAGTGTCAAATTCTGATTTCCTTGAGCAATTTCAGATGATGTCATTATCTATTAACAGCTTGGACACAGGTGGCAAAATGCTCCACTTTCAAGAACGCAGGGAGCAATTCTTAGTCTATTTTTACAGCAGGGATGATGTAATGCTTTTGCCTCTCATGCCAGCCAGATGAGTGTGGTTGTTTTATGAATCATGTGGCGCCACCCCGTGGTGCTGTAGTGAATTACTTTATGTAAGTTTCTCAAACAAATGACATCATGTGTTTACATCTTAGGCTGAGTTGACAGATCAGAAAGAAGTGAAAGGAAAGGTTGGCGAAGAAAGAAAAATAGTGCAAGAGAGAACGAGCGAGATAAAATGGGAAACCGAGTGAGTGAATGTGGATATATAAAAAGATAAGTGAAAAGAGTATTTTGAGAGGATACTAAATTAAAGGACAAATTCATACGTTAGGTCAAATAATGTGTTCCATAAACAATCCCAATATTTACTTTAAAACCACTCGCTAAGAAAACAGCTCCACCGTTATCAGATCTTACAAAAAGCATCGTGGTTTTAAACCAAACGTACTGCATTTTTATACCATGATAGTGAATTATTATCATTGTAGTCCAAAAATTGTCTAAAGCCACAGTATTTCCATATTAATTTCTTAGAAATGCTCATCTGTTGTTCATTTTGTTGGCGTGTATAAAAGGATTGATGGTGAGCTTAACCTATCATTAATCATGATTTTATTATTAAAAAAGCCACGCATTGCAATATCCCTAATATGTGTCTGTCAAAACGGCCTCTACGCTTCTATCATGAACCGCACAATGTCTGAGACGCTCCAGGTTCACGCTCTTGTGGTTATATCGCGCCCCCTGGTGGTGAATAACTTCATTGCCCTGTCACTTAGAGGAGAGTTTATTACAGACGTTCTGTGTGTTTTACATTTCTTCTTGTGGCTTACTGCTGGTGCTCAGGTGCTGTGGCTGCTTACAAAGGTTTCTGACAAATAATAATAATAAATAACTGACAAAAAGCAATAATTATAACACCTGTACCTAGAAGCTGAAAAGGCACAAGAATTCATCCATTCATATCCAAGTCATAACAATAAAAGAAAAGTGAAACCATAAAAGATAGTTTAGAGATACAGTTAATTATGTTAATTGATTTAGGTAAAATGATTAACAGCTAATATTTTGAGGTATTATATCTACTCAAAGTATCAGAAATAAATGCTGTTTATTTAAATACTGTTCTGTTTTCTCAGAAGGTACAGTATGAGCCAAATAAAATATGAGGAAACAAATAATGTGTTTCAGCATTGAGCGCTGAAAACATCTGTCTTGTTCTCTGATGTTAAACAGGATAAGCCGCAATAAATGTACCTTTCCCTACGAATGGATGTATAAATTAAAGTGTTTCCGTGAAATAAACGCTCACACCTACCTCAGAACATACTGTGAACATTTGACACATCTGCCGTCTACAAACTTGCAAGATGAAGTTTAAACCAATACCATATTAAACAACGAATCCTTGATGTCTACTGTAAAGAAAGCTGTACTGATGGAAATCTATTAAAAACGTTTGTGAAATACACAACAGTACCTGTAGAATCATCATCAGTTTATCTGAAGAACAAGCCAAGACAGTTTGTTATTTATAAACCACATATGTTGTAATCCCAATGACATTACAAAGAACAACTGATAAAATCTCTCTCAAAAAACACAAGGCATCAAAATTCTGTTACAAGTTTTGTTCCCAAGTTCTGTCAGAAAAAGAACAGAACTGAAGATAAGATGAAGCTTTTCGAGGAAATCAAAAATAAATTATTGAAACATGTTCAATGGAACTGTGGAAAAATCCCAGAGGTAATGTCCCCAGATGCAAATTTAGACTCAACTTGTCATATCATCACCTACACACACTCACACACACACACACACAAACAGGCTGTGATGGTAAAAGCTGCTTTTAGTCCTGTTTCTTGCTGTGTGCTGTACTGCGAGTATTTTGATCTTGAGGGCTGAAGTCAGCACAAAAGCCGTTAGTTGAAGGCCGAGACTTTAAGGGCAGGTGTGGTGAGGTTGGGTCATGGAGACAGTGGTACTGCTCCACAAAATCAGAGCATTTCTCCATAAACCGGCAAAAATCATCTGTCATCAAACAAAACAATTTACATTAGTACAGTCTAATGCAAACGCCTGATATTTTAAAGGGTACCCAGACTAAAGTTTATTATAGCAAACTCGGTCACCACTACGGTTTCTGGGTCGCCCATACTATATTATTTCCCATTAAATATTTAGTGTTGCTGAAAATTAAAGCATTTCATATAGACGTCAACAGGTTACAGTTCCTTATGTGGATAATTTTTTTGCAATACTAAAGAAGCTAAAGAACAGCCTAATCCGTCAAGTGCGTAATATACACATATATGTCATGTCACGTATGTCATATAGTCATGTGTAAACCAATATATAGGGTCCTACCATATGTGACCTTTCCTTTGTCTTGACAATCTATGGCCCTGAAGAGGCTGCAGATAGTGAGATCTCCAACACCCAGAGCTGTTCTTAAAATTGTGGCCAACTCATCTTCTACAACAGCTCCATCCTCTTGTGCTTCAAACATCTGCACACAAGAAAACGTTCAATGTTTAGAATACATTTCAAAACATTAATAATCACATTTTGCCCTCAGGACTCAAGCAAACATCCATTAAAGGTTAAAGAGACTCATTCTTTTGAAAGAAACATTAATCTCTACATTCTATTAAACAGCATGTGGTTTATATTGATTGTGTGGGAGGTTTTAAATCATTTGGGTTTTGAGTACAAGACTCACCATGAAGGCTAGTTTAATGGTCTCCAGATATTTAAAAGGTCTGCAGACCACCGACAGTGCGATGACGTACTCTTTTACATCCATCTGCCCGTTCTGGAAACAAACATTAAAAGTCACAATCTGACACACACTGTGCAAACACACAACTGACTGCCATTAGAGATGATTGTGTATTAGATGGTGTTCTTTACTTTTCCATTCAGTTGTGCCCTAATAAAAATGTTGGCGTAAAATGAACTTTAACCTCCTCAAAAAGTGAGAAGATGTCCTGGACTGCTTCTGTCATTGGCTGATTGAGGTAGTGAGCGAAGCTCTTCACATCCAGTCTGTGTGTGCTCATCTGACGGGTCCTGACAGCCTCTTTATGCAGGACTTCATCTGTGACCCCTGCCTTCAGTCTGCAATACAAAATAATAGAAACACAGCAAATGTCAAACTATAAATACATCTCTGCCTATTGAGTTCTGTTGCTTAAGTTTAAATCACAATGTGATGAAAAATCATATAACCTCAAGTGTTTTACCTTTTTCAGGACTTAAATAATGCATATTATATTATATAATGCATATTATATTAAATAATGCATATTACAGGTAAACTGGTATATTTTATCTGTGTTCGGCAAGTGTTAATAAGGTCTTTTGTAGACTAAACCAGAACACTGATCTCATCATATTTACTAGTCAGAAGTGTTAACAGCAGTATGAACTGAAAACAATATCTATTGATTGTTAAGGTAATGAGATAACCTATTTTAATATCTGAACATCAATAAGAAATGAGCTAACAATCTGCATATTAAATGGACATTGGTATAAAGTTATTGGTAGCTCCTTTAAAAGCATTTTGCGTAAAACAGCTCCGTTTATTAAAAAGCACATATAAAAATCCTTTTCTGTTTCTGCATGTGGCGTTCGGCATAAAGCGTATTGATCACCCTGATACAGTATTTCATTTTTCCTGTATTTTCTGATCACACTCACCAGAGGGCGCTGTGCGCATTGATCAATAAACAGTCCGTTTAAAATCAGACCACTGTTGTAACGCCAATATACAATCGATCTTCAGATTTTAATCCACAGCAATCAAAGCCTCACTTCCTCTCACCACGAGCCCAGTGCATTTTTCATCAGTCAACACCGCACTGCTTGTACTAGTGACGGTAATGACGTTCATGCTTCCCCTCTACCAGATCAATCTTGTGATATATAGAGCTAAGCCTGCAAATTAATATGCTGATAGATTGGTGATTGGTTGGATGACAGATTTACCCCGTGACCAAACAAGACCCTCAATGACCCTTTACAGCTAACAGAACACATAACAGTGCTGTCCAATAAAAAGCGACCTAACCATTGATTCTTTCTAAACTAGACAGAGTTTATATGGAGGATCATATTTGAAGACATCTTTGCTAGTTTAAAAGACACTCCATCACATTCCTGATTCCCCAGAAAGTTTGTGGGTCCGCTCACCCTAAACAGCGCACCAATCTGGCAAACTCCAGCAAGCAGGTGTGTCTGGGCAAACGCAGAGGGCCTTTAGCCATAGCCAGCTGGCAGTCCTCAAAAGAGTAATCGATGATGGGCAACCCCAGTGCCCTATAGAGACACACACACACACACAAAAGAAGAGATGCATTTAAATAAGTATGTTTATTGCAACACATTTAAAGTTTAAGCTTTATCATTTGATTTAAAAAAGCAGGACTATAGGTATTGTAATTAGGTAACTATTTAAAACGTATATTAGTGTCTGCTAGATGTGAGAGCATTCTTGTTAATGCATAACCAAAATGCAGGAAGTCAGGTGCACATGGCCCTAATGAAGCATTATATGACTGTTGAAATATAGGCGGTTTGTCATTTTAAGAATATGAAAACTCACTTGGCCATGATGCGTCTCACATTGCTGGCGAACAGTGCAGGATCGCTCTTCTCCTCCTCTGACGGGGTGTATGTAGGGAGATACTGGAGAGACAACATTTTTCAGATCTGTGCTTATACACACCAAAATACCAGTTAACAAATACAAATATTCATATCACAATTTCCACAGAGCTCTCACCTCTATTTCTATGGAATTATGTAGTTGACATAACGTGAGCCATAGAATTTTAAATCTGTAAGGAAGATAAAGAACCTTAGTTTAATTCACAATCTGTGATCCATATATACACATAAAACATCAGCTCTAGTTCTGACTGACACACTGTGTGTGTGTGTGTGTGTGTGTGTGTGTGTGTGTGTTGAGCTACTATAGAGATAAATCTAATCTCAGAGTAAATTAACAAAAAATGCCAAGGTGACAAAGTTAATGAAATACATAAAAAAATCTACATATACAAACGTTTTGCATAAATATATAATTTTAAAATTACAAAAAGGGGGGAGGTTGTTTTCAACAGCCTTAAACAGTCCCATTTCTTTCAGCAATATTTAATTTCTCATTTTTTGTTTGAGGTGAAATATGACCCAGGTGTGTTCTTGACATGTTTTGGGAGATTCAGGCTATAACTGACGGCTGTTTACCTTTAACAAAATTCCCATAAGAAATCATTGTCTATATACAGAGTAAGAATAACAAACAAAGAGTGATAGAGGTGAATGAGTTCACAGAACTCAAATGAACTCACGCTCCAGGCCCCTGCCACGTCCATGAGATCGTATCCTATCAAGGAAGTGAGAAGAGAAAGAGAATGAATAGCTTTGCCATCCCATACAAATATCTCAGGCTTGGCTATTATACTAATAGTATCCACCTACACAAACAGGCCAAACAAGGACACTCCTTGGGGCTGGAAGTACACGTACTTCCAGCCCCAAACGTGCCTTAACCGTGAGGCCTGACCTTGCTCCTGTGACAGCACAACCTTGACTGTACGATTCCTGTTCTTAAATTCTGGAAGGAACACATGCTACAAGAGGAGCTTGAACGCGTGCCGAGTTTTCCAGGGAGACTAAATGAAACCTGATTGCTGTGCTTGTTTTATTTATGAGAGACGTTGACAAAGACATCCAAGTGCAGACAGACAAACAAATGAAGGTTTCAACAGCGAGCAGACAAAGAAACAACAACGAGACGTGTTTGATTGATCCAGTGCCTGGATGATGAAATGTTTGTTCAACAGCATATAGAACTCAACGGCTGTAGAAAGCAGCAGGCCTCATGAATAGAGACACATAATCTGCTTCTGACAGGAAGTATGAGTGCCTCAACATTGACACTGTAACTCACACCCTGTTTGGATGGACGGGTTATTCTTACCATCTCATTAGGATAACGCAACACGACGGGCTGCACGGGAACTCCCGGGATGAATGCACCTGCAGAAAAAGGGGGAGAAAAGGACGGTAAATAAGTGGAAATAAGTGAATGGACGTGTATTGTGACCATGTTCCACTATAGGGCTGGGTGTGGCATTAAAACATTTACTGTGCTGAAACATGACTCTTCTGGGTGAGTGTGGGTGTGAACTATGGATAAAGTATCAAAATTCATTAACCTCTTTCAACATTGTTATTTTTAATATTTAGACAGCAAACCAATTATTAACATAACACTGTAACCTAGCAACCAGATGTATACAGAAGACCTGTCATTTTAATGCATTTGGTGTGTGTCCACTTAAAGCAATAGTTCATGAAAAAATCTACTCAACCTCATGTTGCTTTTAACACGCATGTCTTCTTTTTACATAAAAACTAGTTTTTATTTTACATAAAAACAGCATGATTTCTGTTTCCCTCCCTGCACAAAGAAAGTGGATGGTGACCACCACTGTCAAGCTCCAAACAGAATAAAAAGAAAGTAACTTTTGATTAACTCTTTAAACAAAGCTAATGTCTGTCTTAAAGACACATGGATTATAGCACACAAGTTGTATGGGCTTCTTTTAAATGGTAGTTTTTGTCCTCTTTTGGCATGACAGCTGCAGTCACCATCCACTTTCATTATATCAAAAACTACATCTTGGGCATTTTGCTAATTATCTCCTTTTGTGTTCCAAAGAAACCAATATCAAACATGTTTCAAGGATCCATCAAGGTGACTAGATAAACGTTTCATTTTTGGGTGAACCATCCTTTTAAATTCTATTATGATCATCTATTAAGAGGTTAAAAATGAATCGGTCTCAAGTTCATGTTGTGCCCCATTTCTGGAAAGGCAGCCTCAGCTTGCAAACGGGGCCTTTATTACCTGCTCTACAATCAGCCAATGACCAACTCTACAATCATCAAAGCAACTCTGACTGCACTTGAGTTTGCAAAGCACATTTAAAAACCACAGATGTGAACTAAAGTGAAACTCATGCAAATGTACAAACCACCCATCATTCATTTGCATCTCACACCCTAGGAAATGATACCCTGGTCTGACCAATCAGATCATTAGGAATAAAATGCGTCTTTCCAGTAATGAAAGCAACAACATGTTACGATTAATGCAAATTTAAACCCACGTGGTTAAATAGTCAACAAAGCCTATTCAGTGAATGCAGTATAAACATTACTGAAAGTACCAGAGACTCTCATCTCATCTCTGGTATTTGGCTTTTGTTTGAGGGAACTATCTGGCTGCTGATCCTCATGGCTGATGTTGTTTGGTACAGTGACAACCTCAGAATTACAGGTTGTGGACAGAAAGGTGAGATAGCCGGACAAGAGAAAATAAGCACGGGAGAGAAAGAGGAGGGGCGGGGATTAGGGGAATAGAGCCGGTACAACGACTGACAGAAGAGGGGGGATTTGAGGTGAATAGACCATCATGCTTCACACTGTACACAGGAAGAGGAAGTCAATCCAAATCTCCCAGCTCTGTGAACCGCAATGAGCCACAGATTAGAGAGGGAACAAAGAGAGAACAAATATACACACAAAGTAAATATTTAGCAAAATATTTTCAGGGAGCATCCCTAACAAACACAAATCTCACAAACACTGATACACATTCTCTGTGAGAAGTGTGTGTGTTTAGACAGCAGATTTCAGATGTGGACAGAGTACGTGAGTTTCTACATACCAGGCTTGAATGCGATGAGGCAGGATCTATTAGTGCATGTGCCCTCTGGGAATATCATGATCTGAAAACAGGCCACAGTCAGAAGGGAAATCCCTCACTTCACTCGCTTACAGATCCATACAGAAATACAGTGGTGCCAAAAACACTTTAAACACTAATTACATGATGAATGTTTCTGCTTCAGTCCAAGTATTGTCTGAAAATGATGCTGGACAGTTTCTTGGAACTAACCCACTTCTCTTAGTTCTGCTATTATTTTTAACCAACTGGACCCAAGGTCACTTTAGTGAATATTGAATAGATCTTTGCCCCTTAAGTTCTCACAAATTCACATTAACATGTTCAACTAACATAAGACAACCACAAGGTTTCTAAATACTTTCTGTGGCCACTATATATATATTATGTTCTTAGCTTCTCTGCTTTACAGGCATATGAGATGCATTACAAACACATCTGATTCAAATGGAGGTTTCTATAGCATGTTGTCATAGTGTCTGACCTGTGGCCACTCCTCCGCAGAACAAGCCCTGCGTCTGATCTCCTCCACTGTCTTCCTCCTGGAGTCCTGATCCGCGCGGGACACAAACACGGGCCGGATGAACTTAATAAGAGCTGCAAGAGAATTAGTGAAGAACAAGGGGTTAAAAAGACAAGAAAGAGTGAGAAATAAAAAGAAAGAGTGGGAAAAATAGTGTATCATATAACATAGGGGACCAAAATCTTGCAATTTGTAACTTAAAAGCTGAAAACGAAGTGATTTTCTATGCAACGAACAAAAATCAAGATAATCCTTTTCTTATTCAAATTACAAACAAATGTGAATGTAAACAAATCTTTCTAATGGCAGTTAAGCTGCACCCAAGAAACTGCTGAAAAACAGATCATGAATTTTCATACCAGGGTTGATGCAGAATGATGCCATCACAAACAATGGGACAGAGTTTATACAGCGGCCCCAAAGAGCATCCAGGGACCTGGGCCACACACTGGTATCATATACAGTATTATGACATGGTTTTTAAACTATTTCTTTTAAAGATAGCACATGCATGTTTTAAATTTCTGCTTGGATTGATATTTTGTTACTTAATGTGATGACAATTATACACACAAGTATTGACTAAGTGTCCAAATGCTCCAAAACTTTTGGAGCCTCTCTTTAACAACACATTAGTCACATAGCAATGAGGTCTAAGAAGGTCACAGGAGGCCGATCCCACGTGACAGAGTCACATAATGAGGAGACTATGAAAACCTGTGTGATGTAAAACCACACACTAGCAATAAACAGAGCACTGCCCTTTCTGTGCTACACATAATCACATACACAAAACACTTCAGCTGAAGGCAAATGACATCAGTGATGGCAGTCACAGCCAAACAACCAAATTAACCCCTAAACTAGTTGAACCTAACATAATACTAAACACCAGCAACTAGATATAAAATAATAAGATCTGACTATGGACACATTTTACATCATACAGGATATTTAAGATTATGTATCGGATAACTGAACATTTCAAATACTTACGGACAAAATAGACAAGACAAAAAAAAAACTGAAAAAAGGCCAATAATCAAGATGCATGTTTATATGAAAACTCACTGCCCCAAACTGGAATGTCTTTGCTCTCTGCCTTCATCACTATAGAAGCCATCGTCATGGTAACAGGGATGGCATCAAAGTAGGATGAGTGGGGGGCCATGGTGAGAATGGGCGCTTCACTGGGCAGAGCCGGACGTCCCTTCACACGCACCCAGTGGAACCCTCCTGAAAACCACATGGCTCTCATGATGGCCTTTAGGACCAAATCCACTAACCTGCAGAGAGAAAAACAGAAAGCAGGTGAGATTCCAAATTTAAGAGGGAAAATGGGGCACATTAAGATTGGAAAACAAAGCAATATATCCTCAAGAACACATACACTTATATCTGAAATATTGCAACAATGTATTTTTTCATCTTTTCTGAGGCTACTTTTGTAATCATTTGGTTGCTAAACAATTAATGAAAACTCAAATAGATATAGACTATTAAAGTAAAGACTATTAAACCCAGTATTTGTGGTTCCTGTTTTTAAAAGCATTTTGTTTCTTAAAATATGAATTTATAAAGTTAGCAACAATGCTAACATCAAACTGTTTTGGAATAAAGTATGAGAGTTTACAGAGTACACAGAGCTATTCTTGTGGTGTGTGAATAAGCGTTTACAGAGTTGCTTTCTATGTAGGGCATTTGAATTCAGTCACCTATGGGTGTCGTTTCAGCTAGGAGTGAAGGCAGCTCCCTAGGGTTTGTAACAAAGTTTTTGTCTAAAGATTCTCAGCTCGCTTTTCTGCACTAATTTAAACTGCTATAAATAAGAGCAGTGTATTGTGTGTCTGACGTAAGCGTGACACACCCACACAGTGATGGTATCACACCACACCGCTCCCATTCACATCTTAACACACGCTTCAACAATTATTTTCATTCCAGCTTCACCTGATTGCTTCCAGAAGAGCCTTTTCAATTCTTCTTCTTTCTTTATGCTTCATTGTGCACAGAGCTGTTCTTGTGACGTATAAAAACCCTTTTTTTGTGTTATGTGTGTGCATTTACCTTTGTCCGACTGCTACCATGTGTGTATCTTTAAGATAATGAGTGTAGCATAGTTGCATTTAAAAGAATTGATTCCCAAATTTGGGGAAAATCTTGTGAATTTCCAAAATCTGTCCTTATCATCAGCTCACGCAATGCATTCTGGGATTGCCCTACCCAAAAAAATACATGCAACGCCGGCTTACATTTGGTCTAAATGAGGTGTTTGTATGCACACACAACACTCACCATCTCCAGCAGGACAGAGGCTCCACCGCATCCTCAGAGCGGCCGACAGTGGCCACAAATGCGAAGGGCCAGGCCAATAGCATCATGAACGCAGCAAACAGCAGACGTATGGGGAAGAGCGTCACGGTCATCACTGCTATCTGTGACAAAGAGTTAAACTGAGTTTAAAATTCAAACTATTTTCACGTTGATGCAGCTTTTGCACGTCGCCGAGGGGCTGCGGAACACGGGAAGAATGTGAGGTATGAGGATCACATACAATAGATATAAGAAGTGTGGCTGGGGAGAAAAATGAAGTGATACAACTTTGCATTTTAAAAAGCTAAAAAATGCTCAGACGAGAGCGAGATGGGTGTAAGAAAGCATTAACATTTGCATTACACCCAGTCATAGTTAACTGCTACACTGACCATGGAAACCCAACCCGATGTTTGGCTGGTCTACGCAGTATAAATGGCTATATCTAAGCCTTGTTAGTATATTAAACACACTTGAACACAGTCATGATTTATGAGGTTGAAATTATAGTTAATGATCTAAAGTTTACCACA
>JAZGTK010009397.1:0-17303 GCA_036877625.1 Ambastaia sidthimunki | reverse complement strand
CAGGAAGGTAAAGCCAGGAAACCACGCGACAGTGACGGCGTAGATGCTGCTAAACACCGCGGAGGCCACATTACTTGTCAGGTTTTCCAGAAAAGCCACACAGGCAAAGAGCGAACCTGATAAAACAACAGATATTACAGATAGAAAACACAACCGATCACCAATCCAAATGACTGTTTGCATACAAAGTGAAACTGAAAACATCTAATCAAAGCCTGATTGTTCCATCAAAAGAATAAATATAAGAATATAGGTTAAAACTGCTAATGGCGATTATTTGAAAGTACATAAGGTGTTTTAAGTTTGCCAGGACTGGATACTGGTCTAAACTTCTAAAGTAAAAACATTTGAGCAAGGAAGAGCTCTTCTGAAACAAACATCTTGCTAAATAAGGACTTTTGGAACAGTGATTTTGTCACCCTGCTCAGACTCTGAGACGACCTTTGACATCATCGATCGCAGAACAGGAAACGGCATGATTGCAAACATGGAAGGAATCCTCACTGTAAGCAAAACACATCAATATTCACATTAACTGGTAAACAAGACCTCCACACTTCATTTTCAGCTGTTTCATCAATATAATGCACGCATTATGTGTGAGAATTAATTTCCTGTATATAAATGTAATAAGCTTTAGCAAACAATACAGATTGATGATCATATTGGTAATGAAACGCATAAACGCATAAAGCACAGTTAACAATGTAATTCAGCAAACTTAGCAAGCCCAGTAATTACATAAAATAATAAACATGATTATTAATATGATAAGATATGCCAGGTTGTTGTAATGCAGGAGCAGCTGTTTGCTCAGTTAATTAACATTATAAATCCTTATGATAAAAAATATAAAGTAAATCAAGATATATTAAGAGCAAAACTGGGTTGTGAGAGGACACGCCCCCCCGAAATTGCAAATCTGTAATTTGTAATGTTTCGTGTTGCTGAATATTTGCTCATCCTTTCATTTTTTTTAAAATAAAAGCAAAAACAAACCCCTAAAAAGCCTTTTACACTAGCGTTCACACTATGAACCCGTTTGCTTGCTTACCCACAAACATCATGACTGTGGTTTTGGCAAAGGCGGTCATCGTCATTCCTATAACGACCGACAATATCCCAATGTAGACGATGGCTATGTTAGACAGACAGTAGGAGAACACATACACCCCAACAAAGCTAGTGATGAACACAGCGGTGGAGGCCGCAGAGCCATAGCCCACGAGAATCTCACTCCAACACAGAGGTTTATTGAGTTCATAAAGAGTGACTGCGGACAGACCCCCAATATTGGAAAAAGAAAATGAGGAGAAAGTGGCCATCATTAGCACAAGAATCCAGCTTCTTTTACTGCTTCTTCCAGCAAACAGGTTATAGATACCGGCTGCAAGTTTCTGAAGGGACTGGCAACAAGCCACGGTCTCAGACCTGTCAATCACCTTGGTCTCCTCCAGGATGCAGATGGCATATAGCAAGTTAACCAGTTGGAACATGGCAGATGTGAAGAAAGGCCAGTTAAACCCGGCCGACCGCAAAAAGTAGCCCGTGGAGATTGACGCCACGCCCGCCAACGAGCCGATCACCATGTCTATCACAGCCATACGAAGAGTTTTCTGCTTGCCGTTCGCGCAAAGATCGGCCACGTAGGAGAAGCAGCCGCCTAGCATGGTGCCAATGCCACCAA
The DNA here is from genome assembly GCA_036877625.1 of Ambastaia sidthimunki. Taxonomy (NCBI): domain Eukaryota; kingdom Metazoa; phylum Chordata; class Actinopteri; order Cypriniformes; family Botiidae; genus Ambastaia; species Ambastaia sidthimunki. Next base: position 15,616 of record JAZGTK010009397.1, on the reverse strand, counting down.
AGAGGGCACTAGCGAAAGAGCCGGCGATGAGGAGGTAGATGTTGAGCTCGAAAAAGGACACAGCCAGGAAGGTAAGCGTGTAGATCAGAGACCCAACGAGCGGCAGAATGATGGCGATCTTACGCCCGCGCTGATCGCTGTAGGCCACCAGGAGGAGGGTCACCACAAGACTGGGGATCATGGAAAACAACTCACTGTACATGGAAAACAACGATGCCGCTTTCTGCACCTCCTGAAAATAAAACAATATTGTATAAACAAAACAGATGTGTGTACATAACACTGTCGCTGCATATGTTTCTTATGCCGTCTAATATGAAATGGTCCTTCCGGGTCCAAACAAGTTCTAAACAGCTTAGAAATGAAGAAACAGAAAAAGGAAATAGAACACAGATGTGTGTGCTTAGGAAAACCAAAACTATATAAGTACTACAGACTGTTCTCTAAACCGCAACAGGTGGAAGTCACACGACATACAATTACATGCAAAAAGAAGCATTATATATTAATATTATGACCAAAAATGATTTTCAATAGAGAATGGCCAAAGATCATGTCATGTCAAAGATCTTAATTTAATTCTTGTTCATTACATAAAAGATCTTGAGCCCAGATCACCATAACTGCAAAATAATTGCATACCGTTATCTTATAATTATACAATTGCATAACCTCCATAATTATACAAATAGTGTATGTAAACATTTTGGTTGACAAACGAATCCATAGTTATGACCACGTGATGAGATAAACCTGTGGTAGGACACCTGCGCAAACTTACAATGAAATAACGTGTCAACTAAAATTAACTTGATCACGTGGTTAAGTTTAAAAGACAAAATACAGTATTTTGCATAAAGGTAATGCTATCAAATACCGTTAGGGGACACGGTACATGATGTCAATCAGACATTGTGAAATATGAATGGTAATGATATATAGAGATCCAGCGATCAGTAGCATCAGTATTACTGACCTCCTGCTGGCCGGTGCGGTTGCTGCTGTTGGCCGCGCATGGGGAGGTGTTGTCGGACACGGGATAAGAAGAGTTTGTGATCTCCAGCCACAGCCTGCGATACACGTACTGCTGCACCAGAGGATAAACCATAAAACTGGCAAACGAGTAAATCGCGACGATCGGTTCGACAAAATACAGTCCTTTCATTCTGCCGAAGATGTGTGCTGAAATAATAGACAAGAAACTTAATGTTCATGATCAAACTACATTAAGACCTAGTGTTTAAATGTATACACTACTCTGTAACATCCTGAAACTGGTTAGATGTTACACAGACATACAAAGTTGCTTGTACCACGATATTCAAATACAAATGTCAAATCTTGTCCACCTTGGACAGCTACCCATCTAGAATAAAAAAACAATTAAGAAACTATTCAAACAGACACACTTACTTTTTCATTGAGAAGATCTCAGCAGAACTTCTTCTTATCTGCTGTCACTCTTTTGTAAGACTCTTCTGCTGTATCTGTTTTTCTGTTTAGTTTATGAAACCATGACTGATCGCAACCACTTATGAAACGCTGGTGTTCTGCCCCTAATAATTTGATTGGTCAATTGAATTTAGGGGTTCTAAATCATTGGTTGATGTCTCTGTCAATTACTTATATGGGCGGGTTGATTATTTAAAACGGGTAAGGGGCGAGGTAATATCAGGACAAGATCAGAATTTCGACACTTTTAAACGGGCGCTTTTCTTGCATTATATGTTGTTTTTCTTACAACCCTATAATTTATAGGGCAGTACAACACATAACATTACTTGTAGCAATATTGTCATTTTATGATCAATTCTAATGATCAATTCAAAGTTTCTAATTTATGAATTTATTTTTTATCTGTTTTGCAGGGGCTTTTATGTTTTATACAATATATTATTATTATTACTATATTGTTGTGTATTATTTATACATGCTGTGAACACTTGCTTCACAGAGTTTGAGTCGGTTTGAGTCTCGGCTACATAAGAAAATTGGCATTAAGAATAGATGATGGAGTTTTTAAAATGTCAAACTATACCTGAGGTCTCCAACGAGGTCCATAGGCCTGCAGAGTTTAGCTCCAACCCACCTTAAGCACACTTGAAACAGCAGCTAACCAAGGTCTGCAAGAAACATCCAAGCTGGTGTGTTTGAGTATCTCCAGGAACATAAATTGGAGATCCCTGAACATAGTATTTTAGTTATAGTTACGTTATTCGAAGTGTTACGGTAACACTAAATCAATGGGGAGGAGCCTAGATTTTCTGAACCGGATAAAAACTAGGCATGGGAAACATAAAACGGGACGTGCACTGAATAAATTTGTCGGAAGAGGGCGCATCGCGGCCCAGAATGTTTTATTATTATTTTTTATTGTTTGTTTTAATGGCATACACTGGTTTAAATGAGACACATCTTCTTGTGATTGTTGTGTTTAACTCACATAAGCGCAGCGTACTGCAAGCTGGTGATTCGACTGATATTTGAGTTTGCTTAGAGAACCGGAAGTAGCAAAGTGTTTAACAAGCCAATGATTTCCGCTGTCTTTTCTAGGTCTCTGTTTCATTTCTGTGGTTAAACTGTCTAGCCCGCTGATCGTTTTCGTACTATTAGCCATATACGATTTCCAGCCGGGAGAAGACTGGCACAGCTCTGACAGGTACATAACACCATACATCTCTTTACAAGCATGATAATAAACAATAAATAAAAGCCGAATTTTTGCACTTTTATGTATAACGTATGAACTGGCACTGAAATAAGAAAAAATTGCGTCTGTTTATAAGGCTGGAGAAAGCGATGGAGAGCTAACAGGCTACAGTTAGCCGTCAGTGTTGGTAATCGTCAGTTAACCTGCCAAATGTTTTTAGCGCTGGCAGTCAGTCTTAACCCTCGATTTTGACAGATCAGTGATCAGACAGGGTCCTGATGTCTTTTATATCAGTTATCACATGAATTATTATTTTATTATATGGGCTAACCTTTCGCCTGACGCCGAGACAGTGGCCCAAGGTTGGACAGTGTAGTATTTGCACGAATTATAATCATATAGATCAGGGTTACAGATCGTACTGTGTCCTGTTTGCCATTGAGATAAGCACCATGTCATGTTCTGTATCTGTGGGGTTTGTTTGATTTGAGTCAGACATTTTACGCTTTGCAGGCAGCTCAGCTTCTGTGCTGGGATTTGGGTTCATTCTGCATGTCATGAACCGCAGTATCTCATTTTGGTGTGTGGCTTAGAAAAGCGGATTTTCAAGCGTAACTTTTCGTTTGTCTTTAATATGAAGCATTTATCGATAGGATGGTGTTATGTTTCTGCTAATAAACTTCCCCTGTTCTAATGGTTACCTATAATAAAATATTAAAGTATTACGAATATTGCACATCTCTGTTGATTTCCTTCCGATTTATGATGCACCTGCTCGTCAGATTCAGGCCGCTTGGGGATTTAAATAAAAAAATGTATTGTAATATGTTGTGCTTTGTCATACAGAAATAATGCATAAATATGACACGCATTTAATATATCTTTCTTTATTTTCATATAGCATTGAAACAGGTTGTGTCGAGCCATGGCGTTCAGCAAAGGTTATCGTATTTATCATAAGCTGGACCCGCCTCCATACAGCGTGATTGTGGAAACCAGGAATCGAGAGGAATGTCTGATGTTTGAGTCTGGAGCTGTTGCTGTACTCTGTAAGACTGTCTGTAACCCGTATAGATCTCTGACACCTATCAATCCTTAATAATACTTATTTTTTATTTATTTCAAATCTAAAAATGTAAAACAATCATTTACTGACACATTCTAGAATAAAAAAAGACCAGGATCACCTATAATTCTTTCACAGGATGTAACAAAGCAACAGAATAATTTTAATGTTTAATTGTATAGCATAATATGAAATGAGTAAAACTATGTTTTGCTGTCATCCACAGCGGCAGCTGAGAAAGACACTATTAAAGCCGCATACACTAAGATGCTGGATGCTTATGGTATCCTAGGAGTTCTTCGTCTTAACCTTGGTACAGTTTTTTGTGTGTTTGTCATCACAACAAATACAAATCCCCTTGACGCCAGCTTAAAGGGACAACCCTGATCTTTTCAATGATAGTAGACCTGAAATCTCACCAAAACATTGGCTAAAATGCCTAGCAGAATACAAAGTAATGGGTGGTAAATGCAGTAACAACAGTTATTATGCTTGTCTCATATGGTTTAACTGATATCTGCTTTACTATCTTCTGTAGGGGATTCTATGTTGCACAGCCTGGTGGTCGTAACAGGCTGCAGTTCCGTCGGCAAAGTCCAGGATTCCGAAGTTTTCCGAGTTACTGGCACAGACTTTGTCTCTCTTAAGAACGATCCTTTGGATGAGGACCGGATCGCTGATGTCAGGAAAGTCTTAAACTCTGGCAACTTTTATTTTGCCTGGTCCTCCAGCGGCATGAGCCTGGATCTGAGCTTGAACGCCCACCGTAGGATCCGAGAAGACACATCCGACAATCGATTTTTCTGGTGTGTTACATTTTTGAACTCATCATACCTTCATAGTTGGTCATATAATTTTTGTAGAGGTAGAATCCATGTTGAATTTCATGCAGGTTAATGCACTGTATGTAATTCAATACATAATGAATATATAATCATATATGACATTTGCAGGAATCAGTCCCTGCATCTTCATCTCAAACATTATGGGGTGAACTGTGATGAATGGCTGTTGAGGTTGATGTGTGGTGGGGTGGAGATCCGCACCATCTACGCTGGGCACAAGCAGGCCAAAGCTTGCGTGATCTCCCGGCTGAGCTCAGAGAGAGCAGGCACTCGTTTTAATGTCCGGGGCACAAATGACGATGGCCAGGTGGCCAACTTTGTGGAGACTGAACAGGTGTGCCAACAGTATGATGAGTCACCCTCAAGTAACCTTTAATCTTACTTCCTTAATTGTACAATGCGTGGGATGCTAATGCTAATCCATTGCACAATGTAGTGATGATTATTTTTATTCGTCTTTTTACGTTACCCACAGGTTATTTTTCTCGACGACAAAGTGTCATCCTTCATTCAGATCCGAGGATCAATACCTTTATTCTGGGAGCAGCCGGGAATCCAGGTACAGTTAAAGCCCTGAATATGATATTCAAATGTAGCCAAATCAGATTTAGACGTATTTGCATTGTCCTCTGCTGAGCTTGTTGAAACCCTGCTGAGTGCTCCTAATGAACTTATTCTTGTGTTTCCACTTTGCCACGCACGGCCAATGCTGACCCACTTTATTCATATTATCAGAACCCGATTCAGGGGATTTTGTTGCAGCTGAATCAAAGTCGACAATCAGAACCAAAAGGACCTCATAGGAACCAGGTGGTATTTTAAGGGCTTAGTTCTATCTGGTGACAGAGCTGTTCTTTGCCGCAAAGGGTTTGTGCAATGTCAGTTGAAAGTTAAACTGTCCGTGATTCAATCAGGAAAAGATTCTGATAAATTTATTGCCTTCTTGTGAAATCCAATTAAGATTTCAGAAAGCAGGTCTTTCTCCTGACATTGCACAGACGATATCGTCGCTGCTTTTAGTGGGAAGCTGGTAAGGTGACAATGGTGACAATCCTGTTGTCTCTAGTCCTGTTTACTCACTTTCATCTTGTTCCAAAACTTCAAACGTTTAATTGTATAGAAAAATAGCTGTGTGAACATTATTCTGAATATCTTTCTCTGGAAGACATGGAACACTATTTATGTTCCAAGAAAGAAAGTCATACAGATTTGGAACGATATGAATGTACTGTAAGTACATGATGACTTCAGAGCTTTCCACAGAACCTGATGACGTAATACATTAATGCTACAGTCTGTAGTTTGTAATGGTTTAGAACATAACACTGTCCGTATGTAGTGCATTGGTTTCAGTGCTGTGTTTGTCTGCCACAAAGCAAAGAGCAAAATAAAGGAAGCAGAAATGCCACAGGATACTTTTCTCTGCTCCAAGAAAGCTCAGGGTAATGTGAGCCCATCTCTGCTGCCATTCTGTATGTGTGAAATATTAATGACAGGGACCTGCAGAAGGAACAAACAGAATTGGGTGGGACTCAAATACAGAGTCAGATGGCCCACATTAGATCTAAGCCATTTGGATTTTAGAGCTTGTGTAAAAATAAATGATTCCGAAAGCACCAATTGGAATTGACTACTTTGAATAGCTCTTGTGATTAGACACAGTGAACCAATTGTATTGCGAAAGAGGAACCAATTGTTTTGAGAAGGCGTGGCCATTATTGAGTAAGTTGTTGGATTAACTGCAAGAAAATGAGAAGCTAGTTATAGCCTAGAGGTTGAGAAGTCCTCTGTGTAATAAACCTTTTATGGCTGTGGGTGTGAAGATACATAACAATACATTATGTTGAGAGATGTGAGAGTGATCAATCAAATGTCAAGCAGAAACATGCCATTATTTAACTTCCCGCTGCTAGTAATAACTGTATCCAACCAGCATAAAAGGTTTAAGCTGTTATCTAAAGCACAAATCATGTCTGTCTGGCCAGATTGCTATGTGTAAATGATTGTGTATCTTAACTGAGCTTACAAAATGATTCCTGGTGCCTTCACTTCAGTCTCAGCCTGATGTTCTCAGCCTGAATATTTCTTCAAATTTCACTTCAGCAGGCGATTCAGACTTAAATCTGTCTCTTTATCTGTTTCTTCTGTGTCTTTTTTTCCTCTCTCAATAGCCTTATTTCTTCCTATCTTAAATATAAAAGAAGCCACTAAATGCTTGTTTTGTATCTTCTGTCTGTTTAAAAAGGTCGGATCCCACCGCGTGAAGCTGTCTCGTGGTTTTGAAGCGAACGCTCCGGCTTTTGAGAGGTAATTAGAATTTTGCTTGTCTCCGATGGGGCTTGTTCCAATATCCAGTTTGTCTGGCTCGGTTCACGATAATAGTGTTCTAGTGTACACACAGCCCTTTTTAATCCTGGCATGTAACTACGTATTTTTGAAAGCAATTAGTCAGTGTTTGTTCGAATTGAAAAAATTTGATGTGTTCTCGTGCTCAGAAAGACTTTGACAGGAGTCTGTCTTTAGCTTGATGCTTCGTCATAGAAAGGAAGCTTGTGGTAAACTCTGAAAAAAGGGCTTGACATATGACACAGCAAAAATGTCCATCTGCAACTTAATGGAAATCAATAATGATCAATAACGAATAATGTCGATTTAATTAAAGAACACAAAGGCTTTCAATAGGGTAACTGGCTAATATTCAGCAGATAAATTGGCAGAATAAACTTAAATTGCACAACACAGTCATAGTTCAAACTAAAATGTGGAGCTACAGTTTATTCGACATCTGTGTTAGGTTGGTTAGGTTGGGGCAAGTCAGTGACATCATGACTTTGTCAAGGTAACTAAGGACATCCTCCCCCAGTACATCAATACAAATGATACAAGTTTCAATTGCCATTCAACACAGATCTGAGATCTGTTGTTCTCAAATAGAATAAAATCAGCATTAAGAAAGCCTTTTATCTTGAATGTGTACAGCAGTGTCTCGATTCAATTTCAGTCAGATACTTCCGGGCTGGACATGCTTTATTAATCATGAGTCATGCTTTATTCCCTGGAGTGCTGAGTCAGGTCATGATGACAGTGGGAATTGATGCAGACAACACATTTATTCCCTACTTAACAATCTATTGATTCATTGATCTGTGTCTTTATAAGTTGGTTTGTTTAAAAATCCCTTGTATCCGGACAGACAGACTGACTCTATATGTGCTTTATATTTTTATGTTTTTTATGTTTAAAGATATTTTGGTGGCACTTTACAATAAGGTTCCATTTGTTAACATTAAGTTAGTTAACATAAACTAATTAAATAACATTACTTGCAGAAATGCAGCATAAAAATCCTAATGTTAATTTCAACATTTACTAATACATTTTTTTTAAATCAAAAGTTGTATCTGTCAACATAAGCTAATGCATAATGAACTAACATGCATAACACAATTAATAATTTAATTTGCATTAACAAAGATTAATACATTAACTGTTGGATTAAAATAGATTTTACTTAAAATATATTGTTAGACTATTGTTAAAGTTTAATACATTTTTAATGTAACTTTTTTTAGTTCATGTTGGCTAATCTATTAATAAATGTTAAAGTTAAAATGAAATGTTATTGTAAAGGTTTACTGATCTTGTTGTATATTCTAAATTCCGGATTCCCCTGTGTATTTGTTGTTGGTTTTTGGCTTATTAATTAATGTATTATGTTTTGATTTATTTAAATATGCTCCTTATTTAATTGGCTCCTCTGTGTGATGTCACCTGTCCAGACACTTCAGTGCTCTGAGGAGGCTGTACGGCAAGCAGGTGATCATCAATCTGCTGGGGATGAAGGAGGGCGAGCACATGCTCAGCAAAGCGTTCCAGGTGATTGGCTGTTTAAACATCCAACAGTGTTCTGATTGGACGAACCACAAAGCTTTCCTTAAGCCACTTGTCAATGCTCACAGTATTGTTTGTACACGATCGCTCTGCTGCTTTTGTTGTGTAAAGACGCTCTTTGTCTTCGCCCACAGAGTCACCTTAAAGCATCAGAACATGCCAACACTGTGAAAATGGTGAACTTTGACTATCATCAGATGGTTAAAGGAGGGAAGACTGAAAAACTCAACACTGTTATGAAACCTCAGATCAACAAGTTTCTGGAAGAATGTGGTTTCTTCAGCTACTCGGCAGAGGCCGGCATTCAGAGGTGAGGTGTACTGTACTTAATGTACTTTACTGTACTGTACAGTATGGAACCAGTTGTGGAGGATAGAGCCAGCCATGTGACTTGTGTGGGTTTATTTTGGAACATTTTTAAACCTGTTGTTTATTTAATGTTCAGCCATACAGCGAAAACATGCTCTAAAGGTTTTTGAAGAATCAGATTTCCATGTAGGCATTGTGACGATGGCCTGTGTAGATAATCTCAAAATACAGATCATCACGTGATTGCTCAGCCTGACTGATATACAGTGATGGGAATAATTAACACACAGTGCTTTTTGTCCATCACAGATGTCAAACAGGGACCATCCGCTCCAATTGTCTGGACTGCTTGGACAGGACAAACAGTGTCCAGGCCTTCATTGCACTTGAGGCAAGTTCTGTTCTTCTACCACAACATCTGACTTTGGAAAATAAAACAATAAGCCCCTTGAAGCCGTTGTTTATAGTCAAAGTGAACACCTAAGAGGGTTGGACCTCATTCCAAAGCTGTGGCTAACAACTTCCCTTAACTGTTTTAAATTAGCTATTTTACTATATCAGTCATAGTTTCTTGGCTTGATTTATTGCTTCTATAAAATAGTTTTTCATATAACTGACAAAGTTTCACAAAGTAAACACCATAATTGTTTTATCAATATTTCACTGCCATTTTTTCTGGATTTTTCCACCAAACAATCTAGCTCCTCAGAAACAGCAAAGCCATGGCACAGAAATACTGATGTTACTGATTTACAACGGCTTTAAACATGGCTCAACCAATCAGAATCAAGGACCAGAACTGTCCGTTTTTATAATATTTTTTGTTTTTTTGTTTTTATTTATTATGTGTTATGTCCCTGTTGTTCAGATGCTTCCGAAGCAGTTGGAAGATATGGGCCTGACAGAGAAGCCTCAGTTGGTGGCACGATTTCAGGAGGTTTTCCGCTCCATGTGGTCCACCAATGGAGACTCGGTCAGCAAGATCTACGCAGGCACTGGTGCTCTGGACGGCAAGGCTAAGGTATGTCGTAGCAAAGTTACTAAACTCCTAAGCAAGACACTTGACCCGAGGTTACTCCAGTTGAAGTGTGTCCTGTAATTAATGTAGTGTAAATGTGTGTTCACACTGAAAGCCATTTGCAGCAGAAAAGCATCCAAAGCCATTTATTTTTAATGTGAGCTGGTGATCTGAGGCCACCGGATCTTTGGGGCTGTGACAAACACTTTAGCTCTATCCAAATGAACTGAAATAGGATATTCCTAAGTCCAATGGGTGTGTAGACAACATGATGTATAATTCTGAGACAGATAATACCCTTATAAACTATGGCGAACTATGGCGATCAGATCATTATGAACACAACTTAAGTCACTTTGGGGAAAAAAATGCCACGTATTTGCTAAATTAGTGCATTTAATGCATGAGGGTGTCCGTGGAGACCTCAATACTGTGGTTTCTGATCAACCTTTCACTCTTTAAGACTGCTGCTCTTTAAACTCGTGTCTCTGCTGTTTTTTCCTGCTTTCCTCTGGATGTTCCTCTTCCTGTGTGGTAAGTGGACAGTAGCTAGTTGTGATGTTGTATGTATTTTGTCCGCTTCAGAAGATACTCGGCTTTGTGTTGCTTCTGTTTTATGAAGAGAAATTACTGCAGCTGGTGATGTTGTCAGCTTTAATTAGGCCGTGTTTCGAATCTTTAAAAAAACTGTAAATATCTCCTAGATAGGTAGTTTTTCCTTTTTTAGTTTCATCCCTACTGAACTATTTTGTTCTCTTTTATTACTCTGTAGGGTGGAAAGCTGAAAGACGGGGCTCGTTCGGTCACCAGAACCATCCAGAACAACTTCTTCGACAGCTCCAAACAGGAAGCCATTGACATCCTGAGACTGGGCAGCACCCTGAACAGTGACCTGGCTGATAAAGCACGAGCCCTCCTCACCACCAGCAGTCTGTATGGTACGATTTACCACAGTCCCATTTTACAACAGAAAAACATTACAAATGACATTAAAACATTATACTTTGAGAACATAGGTAATGTTTACCATTCTTAAATTAAAAAAAATGTTTTAGATGAGGTAAGTAATTTTGTAGCAATTGTAGTAGTAATAGTAATGGTTATTTAAACTGTATATTTTTTAAAGTAGTTTTAACTTGTAGTTTAATGCTGTTGAGACTCCTGTACTCTGTTCTTATCTGTTTTAAAATAGTCAATCGTACAGCTTTAACATTTTATATTAACAGCCTTGATAGAATGTATGTAAATACCTTTAAACTGCTTTGGATAAAAGCATCTGATAGGTTTAATGTAAATGCATTGCACAGGTAAAAGGATTTATATGTCTGGCAGATGTTTATTAGATTTTTTGGAGGAAAGGTCTTCTTGAGTTTGGATTCTGGAATAAGTCTGCTGTAGTGGATTGATTCAGTCCTGTGAGGCTTTATTGAAGATGAATTTCCTCATTGTCGCATGCTAATCTGCAGCTGCAGGCTGCGTCGCGTGAGATTAGCGCTGTTATCTAACGGCTAACTGCTAACCTCCCTGTCTTTCCTTCTCTCCTCGCTGCTTACTGCAGTCTCTGAGCCCATTTTACAGTCAGGTACAGTATATACTGACCAGCCATAAATCCATAACTGTTTATGGGTCTTGTTTCATAACTCATTTATTTTGGCACCTCTTACATTGCGTGTTCTTCCAATTCATTTGTTGTGAAGTTTTGTGTTTTGTCCATCTTTCAAGGGCAGAATTAAATCTGTCTGGTGTATTTCAATCGATCTCATGTTCAGTGCTTGTTGGTTGTCTGTTTTTACATGGTTTCATATCAGTAAAACACTTCTCAAGCTTTTAAATGTTGCTATTTGTAACCTTTGTCTCTGTTTTCAGCCTCTCCCAGGGTTCTGCTGGGTATGTGTCAGAACCACTACAAGTACACGCGACCCAAGAAGATCAGGGTGTGTGTGGGAACTTGGAACGTAAATGGAGGCAAACAGTTCCGTAGCATTGCCTTCCGTAACCACACGCTCAACGACTGGCTGCTGGATGCCCCTAAGAAGGCCGGACACCCGGAGTTCCAGGGTATGTGTTGATGCAAAGTTCATGCAAATGATAAACTCTTCCTTTACAAGGTATTTCTTGATAACTTAATATGTGTAGCTTAGAACGTTGTTTAGAAGATTCATGTGGATGGTTTGAACCTGCAGATGGAAAATCAAACCCTGTGGACATATTTGCTATTGGCTTTGAGGAAATGGTGGAGCTGAACGCAGGCAACATCGTGAGCGCAAGGTAAAAATCGGCCTTACGTCATAGATTTCATGGTTCTCTGGTGGTAGTTATGCAGTAAGCAGAAGTGAATTTCCATGTGGTCTGTGGTTTTGTCCTACACAACATGCATTTCTTTCCAACAGTATTTGATATTGAATATTTATTAGTGATGTTTTATTTTAAGAACTCTATTTCCTCATTGGCAGCACCACCAATCAGAAGCTGTGGGCTGCAGAGCTACAGAAGAACATCTCACGAGATCAGAGATACGTTCTCCTGGCCTCCGAGCAGCTGGTGGGTGTGTGTCTGTTCGTCTTCATACGACCTCAGCACGCACCTTTCATCAGGTATATTCACACACCTGTGCCATCAGTGTAATAATTTACAGTATATTTACAGTATACAACAACTGTATCATTTAAAAGTGGTTCCTGTATTTTCTTTTGTAGTACCCACATTGTTAATTTTTTCAAATAGGGATGTTGCTGTTGATACAGTAAAGACTGGAATGGGCGGAGCCACTGGTAACAAAGGGGGTGTGGCCATTCGCATGCTTTTCCACACCACCAGTATCTGCTTCGTGTGCTCGCACTTCGCCGCCGGCCAATCGCAGGTCAAAGAGAGGAACGACGACTACAATGAGATCGCGCGCAAACTCTCCTTCCCCATGGTAAACATTTGTGATGTAAATAAGGCCTGATACGTCGGTTCAGTTTGGTTGTTGTGTGAACATTCTGGGTCATCATCTTCAGGGTCGTCTGTTGTACTCCCATGATTACGTGTTCTGGTGTGGAGATTTTAACTACAGGATCAGTCTGCCCAATGAAGAGGTGAAAGATCTGATCAAACAGCAGAACTGGGACGCGCTGATCGCCGGAGATCAACTGGTGGAGCAGAAGAATGCTGGACAGGTACGTCTGAATAACCAAAAATTTAATTTTAAAACTACATCAGAAGAACAATCTGTGATTTTGAATTTTATTTTAAAACTACATCAGTGGAATAGTTTCTAAATTTTAAAACTTTATCAGCAGAACAATTTGTGATTGTTTTTATTTTATTTTAAAACTACATCAGTGGAACAGTTGTTGAATTTATACAAATAAATCAGCTGAACATCTTTTTATTTTATTTATTTTTTTATTCTATTCCACTATTTTCAACTATTTATATTCACATTTCAGGTTTTCAGGGGCTTTATTGAAGGGAAGCTGGATTTTGCGCCTACCTACAAATACGACCTGTTTTCTGAGGACTACGACACCAGCGAGAAGTGCCGCACACCTGCCTGGACCGACCGTGTTCTTTGGAAGAGAAGAAAGTGGAACTTTGATAAAACTGGTGAGGATGATGGTGAAACTGCCAGCCAAACCTAAAATGCTTCATACAAAGAGCAATAACTGATACCAACCTAACTCTGGAAATTTAACCTTCCTTTGTGCATCAGCGGAAGAGCTGGAGTTAAATGTAGTTGGGGCTCCGGTGAATGAGGAAGACCAGTACCCATGGAGCCCTGGAGATCTCAAGTACTACGGCAGAGCAGAGCTAAAGACCTCAGATCACAGGTGAGAGAGACCTTCTTTCCAGCTGTTTAAGTTTGCATTACCTAATTTTTTAATTCAGCCACGTCCTTCCAGTGGCCATCAGAAGTACTGCAGGAAGACTTGTCAATTAATGATTTTTTTTTACCATGATCAAGACTAAGCAAATCTTGGTCTGCAGACACTTAAGTGGTTGTTTGTGTGTTTTCTCTGTTTTGTAGGCCTGTGGTGGCCATCATGGACGTGGACATACTGGAGGTTGATCCAGAAGCCAGACATCAGGTGTATAAGGACGTGATCGCCCTGCAGGGTCCTCCTGATGGCACTATCCTCATCTCTCTCTGCTCATCTGGTCCGGATGACTATTTTGATGATGCGTTGATCGACGACCTGCTCGACAAGTTTGCCACCTTCGGCGAGGTCATTCTTATCAGGTAGAAATTCTGTTATCTTTGCATCTGTGTTGTTTATAGTTTTTATCTGACTTTTAATAAGAAGTCAAAATATTTCTCCTTTTAATTCTGTGATTATTCTGAACAGGTTTGTTGAGGAGAAAATGTGGGTGACGTTTTTGGAGGGCTACTCTGCTCTGGCTGCTCTGTCTTTGAGCGCCTCCACTGTAAGTAACAAAAAATTAAATAAGAAAAGTCACATACACATCCAATGTGTCTGCTTGCCAGCCAATAAGATCAGCATTATTTACTTTGTGTCCATGTGTAGGTGAATGGAAAGACCATAGACATCCGTCTAAGAAGTCCTGGATGGATAAAGAGTCTGGAGGAGGAGATGAGTGTGGAGAGAGTCTGTGGCAGCATCCCAACATCCACCAGCTCCACCCTGCTGGCGGAGAACTCTGATATGGGAGAGGAGTATGACATGGAAGGTCTGACATCTGTCTTTATTACATGTTAATGTTATGTGGATGTTAATTATGTTATGTGGACGTTGTTTAAATGTGGACAATATGTTATGTGGACATTGTTAATATATTATGTAGATGTTGTTAATATGTATTGCGGCTGTTAATATGCTATGCAGACGTTGTTAATATGTTATGAGAACGTTGTTAATATGTTATGTGAATGTTATTCTATTTTTTCTCACATTACTTTAAGGGTTACTTTAAGGGTTAGGGTCCTGATTTACACAGGACAGTGTGGCAGTTTGACAGTATAGCGTTACACTTGTAAACACACTTAAGATGATGCTGTTGTCAGTACACAGTGTGTTTTATTGCTGTGATGTGGACAGGTGATGTGGATGAGGAGGTTGAGGATATCTTACCCCAGCACCTGCAGCCTGGACTGGGCATGGAGCCGGGCGTGTCCCCCGCCGCATCCCCGCGCAGCAGCCCCTGCCCCTCTCCCACCCACGGAGAGCCTGCACCTCCCATCCGGCCCAGCAGAGCCCCTCCACGCACCGCTGGACCTCCACAGGGTACTCCTGTTATTTACTGTACTCAACATGGACCAAAATGTATTCAAAACCATCATATAAATAAATCATATTAATAAATAATTTATATTTAAATAGTTTATACCTTCACGCCACCCAGCCTTATCCATAGCAGATGTGCACACATTTGGTTTGAATTCTCCTTTTAAGCCAAAATGAATTAAAAAATCCAGTACATTAATTTTGCTTTGTTTTCACACTTGCCAAAAGGAGGATTAAGCCCAGCAACCAGTAGAAGGGAACTGGCAGGTAAAGACCGCGGCTAACAGAAGTGTTGCTAATGTGCTTCAGTAGTTATCAGGGCTTCTGTGTGGTTTGCAGTGCTGTGTGATTTAAGTCTTTAAGCTTCTCTGTTGTGAGGAGTTGGTGTGTTCTCCTCCCTCAGGTTCTCCTGTGGACAATCAGCCAGCTGGACTTCTTTCATATCAGGGACTGGAACCAAAGCGCCCGCCTCCACCTCGCCCTAATGCCCCACCCGCCCGACCTGCACCCCCACAGCGACCCCCTCCACCCTCAGGTGCTACACTTACTGTAGATGTGACATATTTAACCTGATGGTTTTAAACACTTAGGGTTGCTTTATTTTACACTGTC
>JAZGTK010009396.1:0-17303 GCA_036877625.1 Ambastaia sidthimunki | reverse complement strand
ACTGAATACATGCAAACCCTGCTGTAAAATCATTTTAAACCAGCCTAAGCTGGTAAGCTGGTCTAGCAGGTCTCCTAAAAAGCCAGCAAACAAACAAGGCAGGAAGACTAGCTAAGACCAACAAATCTTAGGTAGTTTAAAATGGATTTTTCAGCACGGAAACTGTCTGTTGCAAAACGTGGTTTTTGACATGCACCAATCACTATTTAACACATAAACATCTGATATGGAATTTGGTCAAATGAACAAATGCGCTACAAAAAGTGCTGAATGTAAATGAGGTACCATTGGTGTAGAGGCAGCTGTGTTGCTTTCTTTCATGGCGTTCACTACAGCGCTCACTACACTGTTTTTAGTGTTGTTTGTCTGGGGCTGAAATAGAGAGGACAAATACAACTTCCTGTTCAGAGAGATGACATCACTAGGGACATAAGTGGCATTAGGCACAGCCAATCATCCTGCAAATGATTGGGGGGCAGTTTAGGTTAAGTTAGGTTAAAGAAACATCACTCATAAAAACTCACACATCACAAGAATAATGTGCCAAAAAGATGTTACAGTCATCCATCATTTGTGCAAGAGGAGTGAGACAATATTATATTTCCTAGAAAGCATCAAAGACATTTGTCCTAGGGCCCCAAACACAAAACTAACAGTACCTCTTAAGTTCAACCTGGAGTGCAGTTGTCAAAATCATTTTAATACAGTTTGAAAAATAGACCCACTCACACACAGCCTTAGGAGCAAGACTCTTCTATAAGCAGACAGGAAGTAATGTACTCGTTCTAAGTGGCATTTTATTGAATACCGGTTTAATAGGGAAAATACTCGCCGGTAGAGATGTATAAATAGGAAAATCTCTAGCGCAGGAGAAAAATAAAATCTGTGAAAAGTAAACACACTGGAAAATATTAGGCAACAAAGTACAGAAAACAATGTCTTAGGGCTTACCTTGACACCATCTGCCTTTTTGAGTAAACTTTTGCATGCTGCAGGGAACAGAGAAACATTGAATTAGTACTCAGAGAGTGACTGACAAAAGTGACAGAAGGCTCATATGGTCTGATATTTCAAATAAACTGCCATATAAAACAATTAATAAATTGCTGGCTTGCAGTTCCTTCATTCATTACAGTACAGGGCTCAGGAGAGAACGCTGAGTTGCATCTTTTTTTGACCGCAGGGAAAATTCTTTATAGATCTTCTCATGTCTATTTACACCTAATGCATTTTAAAGCTGGAAGACGAAGGTACAACATCTCGAGAATAACTTGTGAATATATTTTGCGACACTCAAAAGATTTGCTCAGCGAGATTCAGTTTAAAGGGGTCACGTCATGAGGAATCCAATTTCCTTGGTTGTTTAAAGAGAAAATGAGCTGTGACTTTAAAACTTTGAGTGAACAAAAATCATTTGGTGAAACTAAGCTGCAAAAATGGTTTATCCTAATTTTCTGTAATTTTCTGACACAAGACAGCTGAATACATTTAAACACTTGATTACCCACATATTTACTTTAATGTTTTTTTAGAGGCTTCTGAAACAGGATGAAGTGGGATTGATCCACTTAGCATGTTCTAATGAATAGCACCAGTGTGGGTAGTTGTGGCCTACTGGTTAGAGAGTTGTACTTGTAACCAAAAGGTCACTGGTTCCAATTTCAATGCCACCAGGAAACAACTGAGGTGCACTTGAGTAAGGCACCAGTTGTGTTTTGGTTGAATTAGTTGACCTCAGAGGACAAAGAAAGTAATACAGAAATATACTGTGATATGACCCCTTTAACAGTAACTAACTGCTTAAATAAATTGCGCATTTCTGACCAACCCAAGAGCAGACAAAGAAAATGAATTTGTTCTCCATTTGCCCATGCAGGTGTAATGAAGGAAACTCACAGCTAATGTATGCAATTGATTTTGCTTTAAATGCAACGGTTATTTCCCAGAGGCCGCGTTTCAGAGGTCTTGAATCAGTGTAGAGGAAGTGGCCCCCGATACACTTCAGAGGGCCTCAGAGAATAATGAAACGCTTTGTGTGAGACCATAACAGATCTATAAAATGGGTCCTGTTCACAAACACAACTCAGAACGCACCAGGATTCACATTTGGTATTCCGGTTAAGGGGCTTACCTTCCATTAACAAACAAGAAGGAGAAATGGCAAGATAAAGAGGAACAAATATCTATTTAGTAGCAAAAAGGAGCTGAAACAAAGCAGGCATTGTTTGCATGGCAGACCTGTTTTCATGCGTCACTGATCATGAGGTGAGAGGTGCTGATGGTGGATGCAATTCACCATACAGTCAGCCATGCAGTGCCAACAGGTTTGAACCATACATCCCATAATGCAATGCGCTGATGAGGGAGTCCTAAAGGTAGACCTCAACTCATTACCATTCAACCATCTTGCATATCTAACTATGTCTCGTGAGATTTACAGACTGTTGGGTGTAAAGCTGAGCCAGCAGTCTTCTGTGATACTGCAGAGCTATTGGATTCAGGATCCCGGCTGAAGTTATACAGCTATTAATTCTGAGTGAAAACCACAAATTATAAAAGAGGAAGAAATTCATTTTGAGACAAAGAGACAAAGTTATTTCAAAGATAATTTAGATCAATAAATTGATTATAATACATTATAGACTAAAGCAAAATGGTAGGATTTTCCTAACACAGTTTAAACAACAGCAGTATAAAGATGCATAAATTGGCAATGACATTTCAGAGTTTTGATTATTAATAGCTTAAAAATCTTACATTTACCCCATGAAATGTGCTCATATAATGCAAATTGTGTACATTTGATTGTGCTTCCAGGTACACCTGTGTCCTCAAGATATTTTTGAAAAATATGAAAATCAAAGATGCCCAAACAGATCATAAAAATAACTGCACAAATTAAATATTAAACAATTTCAGGCAATATGACTCTAACATGCCTTATTATATTACCCAACTTGTTTTAAGTCCTAAACTGGGTAATAAAATAAAGGCTTAAAAAGGATAAAGACTGATGAAATGTCATTATTGGCAACACAGCCTAACTATTCAGCTGGCAGTCTGAGCTTTCCAATTATAATGTAAAGAGATACAGCCACTTACTAGTTACAGATAAGAACTAATTTGGAACATTAAATGGATATCTCCAAATAACATTAACAAAAATGTATTCCAGGTTAAATACAACTTAAGCTCTAATTAATAAACCCATGGCCTACAGTTGATTAGCATGGAAAATAATTTAGACTCATCCCTCAGTTTGTAAAAATGAATGAGAAATGTGTGTACAGTTAAGTACAATTCTATGCAGTTCAAGACATAATTTAAGTTTTAAGTTACCTTATGTTGTATTTAACTTCCAAATATCCAATAACAATAATCATCACAACAAATTTGCATAATGTGCACTGTATATAAACTATACACCACAAGAAATTACACTTGTATAGTTTCTGACACAGCTTACAATGACTAAAATATAAAAAATTTTAATAGCTTCAGCATACAACACAAACTTCTTGTTTGATGGTTTCCTGAATC
The DNA here is from genome assembly GCA_036877625.1 of Ambastaia sidthimunki. Taxonomy (NCBI): domain Eukaryota; kingdom Metazoa; phylum Chordata; class Actinopteri; order Cypriniformes; family Botiidae; genus Ambastaia; species Ambastaia sidthimunki. The sequence goes on along the minus strand of JAZGTK010009396.1, from coordinate 13,763 downwards.
CTGAGGGATGTGAGCAGATGTTGTAGCTTCACTTAATTGTTCTCCTTTGACCACTATGAATATAATAAAGTATTCTCAGATGCTGACAGCTGTTAACACAGCTTGCTGGAGACGGCAGCTGGTTGACATTCGCTCGAAATGACTGACAGCTGTCCCAGCTTTTGGTGAGAGTAGGACAATAACAGTTAGATCAACATGACACCAGCACCTACAATACAACTGGGCCCTCTGTTAGGGTCTGGATGCAGTGATCTCATCTCCATTTCTCCTGACTCATAGACACTGTCAACAGTGTTGTCCATCTGCCCTCCAGGGGGCCTCGTTCCCCGCAGACCACCTGGCGCTCTCCGAGCCCATGCGCCAGTGTTATCAGGTCTGACGACTGGCAGCAAGCCAACCCCGCTCCTGCCCGTCCGCGTAGTTAAACCCCTGCGCATTCAGCAACAGGGGAGGAAACGTGGGAAGGAAAGTGGAAGGGCAATGGTGGCTTGGCTGGGCTGCACAGGTCTGCTTTAGGTAATGATAAAGAACCGAGATCTAACAACTTTAGAAGCATCAGCCTCCATCCCACCAAACCTAAACTCTGCCTAAGGTGTAAAGCACCTAGGTGGGCTGAGGACAGACACGGACCAGGGTCCTGTATCTTCAGCTAAAGCAGACTTTTCTTAAATGCCATTTAACGCAGTAGAAAATAACACCAGTAAGCTGATCAGCAGGGAAGGAGAAAGCCAAAAAGGGCAGAAGCAATTTAATCGAGAGGGAAAGAGCAAGAGAAAGAGAGAGAAATAAGTCTAATCAAAGGAGGAGTGACATTTGCATTTTTCTACTCCATGCAGACAGTAATGCATGCCAGCTGATGGTGGGTCTCACCGTGGCGATCGTTAACATGAATGCAATGCGGCAATATCGATCAGAATGTTTCGCCTAGAGCCTTTGTGTGTAAACTGAAGTCAGGACAGTGGGAAGATAAAAAAAGCTTTGATTACAAGAAAAAAATCTATGCCATAATAAAACCTTGTGAAAGCAGAACTAATGCTAAGTCGCTCTATATTCCATTTCAACTGTCCTGCATTAGCATTTTCAAAAATTAGCTATTTTCAAGAAATTGTTGACCAAATTTGAGACAAAACTAGAAGAAGGTAAAGGGTAACTAACTAAACCTGTGTGTTGGATTAAAAGATAGCTTGATGATCGTTGTAAGTTACATGGTCGCGTAAAAGCAAAGCGTCAATAAAGGCAAAAAAGCATGCTGTTCCAAAAACTCTTACAGACACATAGTTTCAGTAAGTGACGTATATGTGAGAGATGGAAATACAGCAAGCCACAATTCTTATCAGCGCAAGAACGTTTTCTCCAAGACTATATAGCAAAGGTTGTTCATGAGAGTGAAGATAGAGCTAAACCAAATAATTTATGCAGGTGATGGGAGGACAGGCAAGCTTCCCATTGGTTGCATGCTGATTGGACAGAGCAAAGGGAGGGTGGGGTTTTAAGGCAGTGTGAAGGGGGCTCGCTTGGTCCCCCGGTGGTGAGGTGAGGAGATGCACTCTCACATACCTTCCTGTGCAAGTGCGGCAGTGCTTGTGGTGGGAGCAGCAGGGCTGGTATGCTGCCGACCCACTATTGGACAGAGAGGCGTTGAGTTGGGAGAAGGTATGGAATTGTTTTTAAACCCTACTGAACATGTTACCCCTACTCTTTAAAACAAGGAGGTCCATTTCTGCTTGTGGAGGGCAACTGTCCTGCAGCGTTTAACTCCAACCCACCTGCATTTTCAAGGCATCCTTGAAAAACAGGTGTGTGATTAGAATTGAAACCAGACTCTGCAGGAAGGCTGCTTTCCACAAGCAGGGTTGGCAACTTCTGGTCTATAATTTCTGATCTATGTCTAAACACAAGCTGTACTTCTGCAACCTGTTGCAGCAAATACAAAACCTGCATCAAAATACAAAAAGCTAAACATTTCTAATTTCATATTCTCCTTTTAGACAGTACAAAAAGGCCCAAATTCTAAAAAACAATATGTTTTTTTTATATTTGTTCACTGTATTACCTCAAACTTCAGACAAAAACCTTGAAAGAGCAAATCAATCTCAAGATAGAGAGACTCAGACACCCTTATCTATTTAAACTCAAATCTTGTAATCCAAAGCTCTAGATCCCAAGTGGACTTTCTTCTCAGTTTAATTACTGATCCAAACTTACAAAGTTTTTTATATATAAAAAGTGGAACAAAACTCAGAGGGGTGGGATAAGTTCATCCATAACTTTGCACTTTCCTACATGAGCCCAAGAGAATGAGACAACACACCTGAGAAGTTTCTAGAAACCAGCATCGTGGTCAGAATGGCTCCCTGAAAGAACACAGAGAAAAACAGAGTCCTTATTCCATGGCAATAGGACATTAAGCACCAATTACCAGAGGGAGGAAGGCTGTAGGCAGAGTTCAAGGGCTCTTTAACACCATGCTTTACCTTGAGTTTTCTGCGGGCGTTGAACTTGCGCAGACACTCCACTGTCTCTTGACGATGCATCATGGATGCCACCGTGGACCGTTGCTGAAAATATAACCATTGCGGGGAGATTTATAGCTCATTGTATCACCATTTTTCAGGTATTTGAAGCCATGCAGGGTTATTAAACATCTTGACATATTCTGTAAATTCTATTTCTTGAAACCAAAAATGAAAATTCTGTCATCCCAGCTAACAGGAAACATTCTCAGAACATTGGCTAACAAAATTGTCAAAAAAGTTCTTGCAGTAACATTAATGCAACTGTTTATCATTACATTTATATAAAAAACATTATACTTCAAGTTCTTAATGGAATGTTTTAACAACTTTACAGAAAAAAAAGCATTCTTAAAACAATACAATGTCTAAAAAACTGGATGGTTTGAACATTTCTAGAACTTTCCAAATAACATTTTTAACAGTTTAGTTACATTATAGAATATTACAGAAACATTTCAGTTCACTCTAAAATTGTTAGCTGGGATCATTTTTCACCCTCATGTTGTTTAAAACCCATAAGATTTTTTTTCTCGATTATAATTATTATCATTTTGGGGTGAACTATCCCTTTAAAGTTCAATGGAGTTCAGAGGTTTCTAAACAGATATTTGCTGGATTGCATATTGTTGGCACAGATACTCACGCAGACCCATGGGTGCTTGAGGGCCTGCTCCGCTGTGATCCTCTTGGCAGGGTTGATGGTCAACATTTGGTTGATGAGGTTCTTGGCCTCGGGGGTGACCGTATCCCACTCCGGAGATGGAAACTGTAGGGAACAACAATTGAAAAACACAAGCAAGCATTAGATATGTGATCTATATACACGAGAATGCTTAGAGCGCATGTCCCACCGCGAGATGTACCTACACACATACAGAACAGTCTGTGCTGAAGCCGAATGAAATTATACATATCACAAGCCTACAGGATTTAATGAGTCACGGCAGAGAATCCCTCCTGCTCTACACATGTCACTTCCACATTTCACACCTCACGGTTTCATTGCAGCCCATAACTAGAGAAGATTGCAGTTGTAATTAGCCAATAAAAAGTCGTGTCTGTATCTGTGTGGGATCCGTGTCGTACCACCTCTTTCATACCGGGAGATCGTCAGCGTGGCCATTGCAAATCATTTGTTTGTTCCAACAAAATCCTGGGCGGGTTCCAGGAAGTGTAATTTGTTTGTGCTTCACGCTGTATTGCATCAGCTACAATGAGCGTGTGGATAGTACTTAGAAACACTGCAGGTGTTCATGAGACCTTACACACACTAATTTAGCTGTGCTTTTGACCTGTGCTTTTTGCATGTCAAAGGCAGGGCTTGCTTTGCAGTCATTTGGCTAACGCGGCCATTCAGGACAGAGGATGAGGCATCCAGACCTGAGCAGATGTCCAGTGAGGGCCAAAAGTTTACTTTATTTTGACTCTGCGGTCTCTGATTGGTTCCCACCCTTGGGAAGCTGCAACTTAATTGGTCCCTAATATGGTAGCTAACATATTTTGATATATTGCCCCTGCCTAAGATAAAAAGAAGGCCTGTCCATTATCCAGTGACCAACAAAACCCATTCCATTAAACAGCATAATAGTACCATCATTCCACTTTCACAACAAGGCTGTAAGGTTACATCATCTCTTCCATTTTATTTGCCACATGAATGTTTATAAAATTAACTTCCCACACTGTGATGTCACATATGGCTGAACCAGCGATGACGACTACACAAACTGCTTCACTGATGCAACCGATTGATTTAGAAAATGAGACACACCCACAAACTCAAAGCTCAAATCTGACCACAGAACTGACCACAGCGAGCATCTTAGAAACACTGTGACATCTGTTGCAATTAAAACTTTTATTCTTTTTTTTGTTCTCAAAAAAACAGGTTCACAAATCATGATTAGAGTAAATGTATCATCAGGCTGTCTGTTCTTCTTCAAATGCATCCTCGAGGGGGATTCATATCAAATTATGAAATAAATATGTTTTAATTGAACTTCTCCAAAATTGTCTTGCTCAAAATCTATTTAGCTATAAAAACAATCCAAATTAAATTTGGAATTTTCTCAAGTGGACTCGAGACCTTTCACTGGCACTGCATGTCTTTAATTCTGAGTGACTTCACAAGTGTTCACAGGAAGCGTTAATGGTATCCTGCTGGGAAATTCCAGTGATTTTCTGGAAGGATGCAGAGACCTTGTGATGTGGTCCTAAAATTAAACAAGCCTCACTAGACTGATTTATGAAACAGCTTGATGTGCTTACAGAGACTGGACTAATTAAAACCATCCAAAAATATGATTTGAAAGAAAATGCAAAAAATGAAGCAAATTGGAAACAAATGTAGCCAAAGGAAACGTGGAGGGCGGAAAGAGATTCACATTTATTGTGACTGACCCAATTAATGACCAATCAGATCGGGGAAGTTTGGAGGGTTGGACCAAAGTCAAGACATGGCCAGTGATGGACAGCTGTACTTACATCATAAGCCCCTGCCTTGATCTGCTGGTATAACTTGTGCTGATCTTCATCCCAAAATGGAGGGTAACCCACTAGCAGAATATACAGGATGACACCTGCAGACAAAGACAACAGAGAGAGACTAATCAGTATCAAAGCTATTATAGTGTTATTATTGAAAAACAATGAGGGGTATATATTTGCTTTTGACATCTAAACAGCAGCCAGGTTAGGATCCAATAATTACAATGTAAAAGTTCTAGTGTGTCTCGTAAGTTTTACACATCTTGGTTCTGCAGCATATAAGCATTGAAACTGCAGCATTGTGTCCCACTTTCACCCTGACAGCATTTTACTGTTACCACCCTGAGTATTGAGTACTTTAATAATGGCCATAAATTATAAAATGGTTAATGGGAGTGGGCCATTATTAATGATTAAAAACCAGATTGTCATGAAATATAATTTATATTAAGGAGAGGGACAATAAATTAATGCGGAACCCAGTGTTGCCAAATCCTCATATTTTCCGTGATTTGACATATTGCATGAATTTTATTTAACTGAAATGCTAGAATTAAAATATTTTCCTGTACTACTACTATACCATGATTTTCATTTTCAAAAAAACTGTGTGTAATGCTTAACAGTGATTGCACAATATGTGTTTTATATTATGAGGGTCATACTTTAGGTTTTGGTATTGGGGCTAGGGTCACTGGGCTAGTTTTGACTGGCCTTTGGGCTGCTTTTGTTACATAGACCTGGCGACCCTAGCAGAACCCAGACAACAAGGACTGAAAACTGTGTAAATTGTCATGATTCAGCCAGACTTAAATAGAAAGAGCTGCCTGTGTGTCTCGTCACTGCACACGTAACTCATATTGAGTCGACACACGTCCCTATTTGGGCAAGTAGCAGTGAACGCTGTTATTTTATGATGCTCCATACGAGCATGTTTTTGCAAAAGATAAATAGGTTTGCAATGCATTTTCACCTTAAATACTGCTGAGTTCAGCATGCGACACAGCAAAAATAGATTTCTACTCTACTTGCAGCGTTGCTTATGCGACGTTTCTGTGAATACTGCACCATGTACTTATGGAACTCCAAAATAGAGATGCATCTCTTAGATGCTGCAGATGCAAGACGTGGCCTAATGTTTACAGGCTCTCCTACAAACTCACCACAGGCCCAGATGTCTACAGGTTTGCCATAGGGATCCTTCCTCAGGACCTCTGGAGAGAGATAGCCAGGTGTGCCTGCAAAACCTGTGATAATAGCAAACAAAACATGAACAGTGTAACGATCATTCTGTATTTTCAGAATAAAATACACTGGACGAAAACTGTAGTTTTCTTTAGGCAATGTAACTTATATAACAGTACTGGTATCAGCCACTGACTCCACACAGTCTGTTTACTGACCTTCTGATAAATATTGCATACAATTGCATACAAATATAGAAAGTACATTACTGATCAACAAAGCTCTAATTTGATTGGCTGTCTTTATGCAACTTCCATAATGAAGTTTTATGAAGGTGGGCTATTAGTTAATTTTTTTCACAACAGCCTATTATCGTGGTTTTTCAGATAAACACGCCCCCTAAACGGCAAAAACAAACTGCAGTCGGTTGTTTTCAGTCAGTCAAACAACTCTCCTGTTTAAATGGGTGGTTATTGGCTGCAATGTGGACCACATTCTATTCACAATTCATAATCATCCACAACATGAAAATGCTAATAATTCCACAAGTATTTATGTGCGTTTCCATATGCCAGAGCCATTCAAAGACAAAATGGCAGCAGGCCAAGATGGCTGCCTCTTTCAAATACAACACTGGCATGACTCAAGTGGTCTCTGTGCCGGAAATAGGCAGGTTTTGAACAGCTGCTGGGATTTGGAGACCACTTTGGTAACATAAATCTGTTTAGTTAACACATACACATGGATTTACCACAATTAGTTTACCCACAATGCAAAGCTTAGCATACATGGTCAAAATCAGGTTTATAAACCTAAGATAAAGCCGTATCTAAACCATTAAAGCAGTATCTATCTTAAGAATATCAACTGCAATGGCAGCAAATTAAACTAGCTGCCAGCAGGGGGCCACAGGGCCCTTGAGAATCCTGCCTAACTCTCTCCTGAGTGAATCTCATCCATGAAGCTAAAGGCTCTTTCACATACTGAGAGGCAAGATGTGTGACAGCTAAACATGAAATGGGCTCAAATTGGCATTTAGCACGTCCAGCAAATAAGTCTTTGCAGTCATTCCAATCCATTTCAGACCAGAGGTAATGGAGCAGAAAATGTTGGAACATCATTTTAAGATAAACTGTAAGAACATTTCAAGGAATCAGTTCTGTATGTGTGTGTGTGTGTGCGCGTGTAAGGCATGTGAAAAGACCTTACAAATACAGCATATCCTCCAAAAAATTACTTTTCAGGACAAAAAAATAAAAATCCCTTAGACTTGCGTTGAAGGAGGAAACCGAACCATATCTAGGGACCCGAATATTACTGAGGCATAGTAACTCTGTAGCAACTACCCAGAATACCCTAGCAACAGTAAAAAACACTATGAACACCTTAGGAACCAAACAGCAACGCCAATGGGAACCACCCACAACACCCCAGGATCTTGGGGCAAGTTTTGAATAAGCAGACACCTCATTTTCTTCAGAAAATGTAGAAAATTCTAATTCAGATCAAAAAGATTATCAGTAAAAGTTAGGATTAGCATTTGTTAGGGAGTAATAATACAAATCTGACTGCAAGGTAAGTCTTTGCATGTGTATGTATGAAAAGAAATGAGATGTTTACCAAACCAGGCCTGTTGGTCACCCTGCACCTCGATGGCCAGCCCAAAATCAGCCAGTTTCACAGCTGCTCCTTTCATCTTACTGGCCAACAGCAAGTTCTCAGGCTGTGAGAGAAACCAGAGAAAACTTTAACGCACTTTTCCCGCCCACAAACATTTCAAATAGACTCAAAGCATTTCAAACATGTTAGGACGATTCTTCAGTGACAGTGACCTCTGCCCTGTTATTCTGTGATGCAACGAAAGCTGTGACAGTTTACTGGTGTTGATGTTAAATCTAATGTGACAGTCACACTGACAGTGACAAAGCGTCTGGATGTCATTTATTTTCTGTGTGAATTTGCACAATTTCTGTGCAATATGGGCTTGTCTAGCCACACCACAAAGTTGAGAAGTTTCACTTCATGCAAATGAGTAGCCGGCAGCCACACGACGTGACAACTACTAACAGGAATCAAGAACTTGGATCGCACAGTCATATTTCAACCAAAAATAGAAATAATTTGTTTAAAGAAAATGAAGTCTATATTTAGGCTCATTAAAGTTCTTTGCATTGTGGCATTATTCAAAACTATTAAAACTGCTTATTCTCAATGTATTACAGGGTTTGTATTACAGTAAGCAGTAATACTGTTATATAATGATTTTTTAAAACTAAACTTCACTGTATAAATAATATCTTTTCACATTACAGTAATGAGAATATGTAAATTAGAATTTTGCTTTTGCATTAATAAGAACTGGGGAGGAAAACATGCTCAAATGATGCCGAAACTCTAATAGTCCTAAAATAGGCCTAATGTTTCATTCACAAAATGTCATTTATTTTTCTCTTTGTTTGGGAGTGTAATATTGCATGTTCCTGACAGGTTTTGTGAGATGCACTGAGAAACACTGTAGCTGACTACAGGCAAAATGGAGATAATGAAATAAAGGTGATTGTGAGCGATTTCCTTGTTCCATATGATTTGCCTCTGCCCACATAAAGTTATTTATGCACGGAAAACAGAACCGTCGCATTACAATAAGCTTAATTCATACACTGACACTCATTCACCCATCCTCTAACATTAGGGTAACCAGCAGCGGGAACGCCCAGTATAACCAACAATACAGCCATGATGACCTCCAGCAATAAAATCACTGTCAGTGTGAGCAATCACTAAAGAGAGGCACATCACTAGCTTTGCAACCGTGAGGATGATAAAGGTGTTTAATTATACTAGAAAAACCTGCTTAACGGAATAAGACCGACTGTGTGGGTCTTTACATGAGTCACTGAGTTCACACATCACGCTATGGCAATAGCACATTTATGTTATGCGGACTGTAGGGTAAATTAACTGTAGGTTGTCTAGTTTGCTAGTATTTCACCATTGCCCAGGAATATATATTACATCCAAACTCAACTTTCTCACTAATATATGGGCTGGAAAAAGTTGAATTGTCCCACCCTTTCTCGAATACAGAATTCAATATGCTTTATTTATTAGGTGCTGCACATTTATCTTTCCATGCTCAGAGCGCATCCCCATAGCTCAACATTTAAGCGCAGCATTTAAATTGATCTGTTATGAGAATGCTGGGTAATTTATACCCATAGGTGTGAATCTCTCATTCGTTCTCATTAAATGCACTGACTACAAATGAGAAACAGTGAGAGGCCTGATGGCCCCTCCCACATCCCCTCCGTCTCTCAGGCAATACCAGCAACAGTTGTCATATCACGTACTTTGCTATGGCAACCAGCCTGGGCATATTTCTGCTGCTTAGCATTGGGCTCACATACACATTGGGGTGGGCAGTGTGTGTAGCTAATGCACAATCAGAGGGCATGACAAATCTGTGTGTTTGTGCTATCTAAGGGGCTGGCAATGCCCTACAACACATATATACACACACTCATTGAATTTACACACAATGCTTAAAGTGTGTATGCATTATAGTTGGTGATGAAAAAAAATTGTATTTCAATTTTTTTCCATTACATATCATGACATTCGCATATTTGCACATATAACCTTAAAAACGGTTATTTAAAACTGATTTTAATAAAATAGGTTAAAGTAGGTTGTGTAAAAAAATAGATAGATATCTGCCCATTTCTTTGTCTGCGAGTTTGTGTGGGACAGGGCAGGGTATTGACATGAAAACCCTCAGAGATAGCCTGGTTGCCATGAGCAAGGTTGTCGTGGCGACAGGATCTCTCTCACCTTAAGGTCTCTGTGCACAATGTCATGCTGGTGAATATGATTGACACTCTCCAGGATCTGGTTGATGCACTGGCTGAAAAATAAACAGAGAATAATACATAAATGAAAAAAAAGCACATGAATCATTCAACTATGTTTCCTTTTATCTACAGTCTTAAACGGCAATCAGTTCCGCATATTTTACTTACTCTGTCCTACGTTTGCCATCTCTTAATCTATAAATATATTTGCAATTTCTTAGTTCATCCAAAACAACTAAATAAAATTTGCCAGTGTGCCATATAATAAGTTGACTGGTTTGGAGTACAGTAAGGGTGAAAACTGAATTTTTGGGTAAAGTATTTCTTTAATAATATACTAAAGAAAAGCTGAAAAGTATTTGCCCCAATGAAACATGATGCAAAACAGACATATTAACAGTGACATATTAACTGTGTCTTTGTGGTAAAAATAACTTCAGAGATTTAAGATTGAATTTATCCAAAAAAAGCTGATTTTCCATATTTAAAACAACATACAGTATGTACACATATTTCATAGGTATTTACAACCATTTTGAAAAGAAATAAACTGTAAGCCTTTAATATAAACCCTTGAAATTGATTACAGTACAGTTAATCAAACAGCCTCCACTGGACAATTAAATTAAGCAATTCAATTAAACACTGCGACTGGATGATTGATGTCACACATTGATGACACAGCTGGGGTCACAGGGTATGTGTCAGGTCACAGGGGCACATAAAGTGAGATGAGCAAGGGATTCTGGGATAGCTGGGGTGGGCGTCACTGTTGCTAAAGCACCTCACTCACAGACAGGTACACGTACACACACACACACACACACACACACGTTATCTCATCCCTCTTAATGCTTTAATCCTATAACAGAATGTTGAAGGAGAGGCCTAACCAGGACAGCTGAGAGGGAGAGGGGGAGAGAGAGAGAGAGAGACAAAGAGAGAGAAAGGGAGAGAGAGGGATACTGTAGTGACACTGTCCTATAGACACTCAATATTGAACTCTTTAATGGTTAAAGAATGTTTGGTAAAATTGCGTGTGACTTTTTAGTCTCCTAAACCTTTATTGAATTCGCTTTGGGTAAATGTCATAGATGGTTTACAAAGGATTTCCATCTCTCCACAACTGACCAGGCTTCAGCAAAACAGATGGATAACTTAATAATAGCTATATAGTAAATTGAATTAAACTGGAATTTGAGAAGCGTGGCAGGGATCAACATTATGCTTTTCCAGGTATTTTTTCCGAACTAGTCAAACTGTTCCGAACGCTTATGTCACTTTTCCCAAACATGTTTTCAACAACACAGCTTGGTGTACAAATGGTACAAGGCATCAGGAATATGAAGTTAATCATATTTTGATATATAACATGCTCAATTTGGAGTACAGTACATGATCATGCATGTGTTAAGAAAGCTCTAGGAGAAGTGAAGTGGTTTCCAGTCCAGATTAAAGTTCCTATTAAGTTTCTCGTGTCATACACGAGAATTAACAATCAACTTAACACATTTTTCCTGCAATCATGAACTTTTTCCTCTGATGAATTTGCAATGTAAAGACTGATGTAGTTATCCGATCCGACAACTTATCCTACGGTGATTTTTTGCTGCGGTTGTGTCAGATAAGCATTAATTTCGAACACTGTGTAGACTCATGAACCAGAGTGGGAGACAGAAAGAGAGAGAAGAAAAAGCAGAGGAGATAAGAAACCAGAATGAAAAAGAATGTTGATATATTAACGTTACAAAAAGAACACAGAGGCCCTTTGCCCAAATTTGGTTAGATTTTAAGCACAGCATTCCATTTTTAGGGCAGAATAAATTCCACTGGACACAAAAGACCTGTCTCTCTCTTCCACAAACATACACAAACACAGACAGCTGATCTCCATCTAGAATTCACTCTTGTCCCCCATTTTCCCACTCACCTTTTTCTACATTTACACACCTCACTTTATCTCACTTTTATTTTATTTAGAGATGCTCTCTCTTTACCTCTGTAATATCACAGCCCAACTGTGGCCATCAAGCAGGTTCTTGTAAACCAAATTTACCATGAACTCCCAAGTGAGTGCTTCGCAACATGGTCAGCTGGTGTGTGTGTCGATACATGGAGCTTTAACTAAGGGACACTGAGACTTTCACGCTAACTGCTGTAGAAAAAATGCATAATTTCTGTTCCATTATTATCTCTAAATAGAATAATGCCTATTTAATTACTCTTTTCAAACAGGGTTCTTCAGCACCTGCCTCATCTGTTTCTGGATTTGCCAAACAGATCTTGCACCAAATTTAAACGTCACTGGGAACAAGTTGCTATATGAAACAGATATACAGACATCCACACATGCTATACAAGTATGCACAACATCTTGTGGATCTAAGACTGTTAAGGCAGTATGGAATTGAAATGAAATAGAATAAGCGAAGGAGGAAAGATGGTGTGTGAGAGAGAGAGCGAGAGAGAGAGAGAGAGAGAAGGGGAGGCCAATGGAGGACAAATGGATATGTTTTGTGTGGCACCTGTTGATTGTCAGTTCTGGCAAACTCCCCCATCATTAAAGGCTCTCATTTTTTCTACACAAAAGAGATCCACCATCCGTCTCTGTGCTTTCGAACCAGAAGCGTGTGTGTGTGTGTGCGTGTGCGTGTGACCTGCTCACTGCAGGCTGCAGCACAGTAACCACAGCAACAGTAAATTGGAGAGCCCACCTTGCGTCAGCTTCACTGTAATACTCTCTGGCGACGATATCCTCGAACAACTCCCCCCCAGTCACACTGCGGAAAGAGAAAGAGAGAGAAAACAGCTATACAAGGTAAGAGAGAGCAGAGACTGTGCTGGTTCTGGGCTAATTTGGTCAGCAGTGGGAAGCAAAGCCGACATTTTACGCTCACATAAATGTGATTGTGAATGCATAACACAGTAAAACATGCATTGGGGTAATTATGATGGCAGAATTTCGTTTTGAGGTACAAGGATATTGTATGTTTTTGAACTCTATACAAACTGGACACAACCTTACCTAACAAAACTTGCTTTGGTTTAGCACAGAAGAAAATGCTGTAGTTACAACATTTAGCGTTGCAGCTGTATGAAACATTGTTAGCCACGCCCCAAACTCACACCATTGGTTATGTCTACACCAGGTTGTCAAACATACAGGTTGCAGATGGTATAGAGCGAGTATTCCAATCACTTGTAATTCTCTAGATGTAACTGTCACTCTCTGATAAGCCCCACCCACCTCAGTTATTACTCATTTCAAGCTTACCTATAAACTTGTTCATTACTCTATTTTCATTTTGTGATTTTTCATTATTCAATTTAAATACGAAATTTTGTTATATCGTTCACCCCTAATGATTATCCGGGTAAATATGTAAGTGGGTTTACAGTTATGAGCTGGCACTGAGCTGTACAGGTACTGTGAGTTAACAGGTAAATAACATTAGTGACTTATCCTTTGTTTCAAATAAACTGAGTTCCACAATGAGGGCTGGAAAACTAAAAGAGCAGCTACTCTGGTTATAACCAGAACACAATCACAAAAACAACAATCCTGACAGCACTAAATCGCATTTACTGCCACCCGGAAAGGTCTACCCGACAATTTTTCCTGGCAGATCGCATCAAACTGAAGGATATATTTTTGACACCCGAGACAGCGAGCGAGGTGTTCCTGTCTAACATATCTGAACTGCATTTATCTGCCTGCAGCAAC
>JAZGTK010009395.1:0-17303 GCA_036877625.1 Ambastaia sidthimunki | reverse complement strand
AAAAAAAATGATTTGTTTGTTTAATAAATGTTTAAAATCAAAATATAGATTTGATTTTTTGATGTTATTACAAACACATGATGATATACTACAGTTTGAAACAGAAATTAGTAGTTTTCATACAAACCCTTTTTTGGGAAGGAAAACACTGTTTTCTCAATTAAACAATTATGGATTTATCCCGTTTTGGAAGCAAACTCTTCAAATATAGATGTCAGTCCCAGAGATTGACTGAACATCGCCACTATAATGTCTGAGATGTATTGTTTTGATTTTTATGTGTGATGTTAGAGCATTACCTGTTAAATTGATTAGCAATTCGTTTTAGTGTTATAGGTGAGGTTTTGTGAAAGAGGACTGACAATCTCTCTCTCTTTCTCTCTCTCTCTCTCTCTCTCTCTCTCCTTTCTTCATATCCCTCTACAGCAGCAGATGCTGAGGATCCGACTTCAGCAGGTGGGATATATCTAGATATGGTAATTGTTGTGCTACCCTCATTTGGCACCTGTATCTCTCTTTGTTTCACTTTTTTTTACTGTTGTCAGTTTTGTCATGTGTGACCTTCCCTGCATTAAAAGTCTATTTCACGAGTCTATTTCAGAACCTGTTTATTACCTGCTTTCTCACACCTTTTTAAAATCTACCCTATAATGTCATGTCATGTCTGTGTTATTGTGTGTTCACGTTGTTGTAGCATCTCAAATCCTGCCACTGAGTCTTCTGCTTATAATATATTTTTTGCTCTTTTTGTGCTATTCTTGGTCACTTGCTTGCTGTTTTGCCTGCCGTTATAGAATGTGATCATGTGCAAACAAGCTGTGCAGTGTGTGTGCACATACACACACAGAAAAATGCTGTGTGTCTTCTATCCAGTAATGGGATTAAACAGAGAACAGATTGAGACTTAAGTCATCTGCTTTTCAGACTTGTCTCTTGTGTAAAAAAACCCTACAAAAATCAGTGTGTGTCTTCTGGAGTCTCCAAAGAGAGCTCAGCAATGTCACAAACTGTGGTCATATTTTTAAAGATACCTGCAAATAAGCAACCCAGAACCAAAGATTTTGGATTTCAATGTGAATCCAGAATTTCAATGTGAACTCAAATATTTCTTACCAAATTTCTTCAAACCCAGATTGTATGAGCTCTGCTAATCACATCAATTTCAGTATTCCTACTTTTATTTTAGCATTTGAATTTTTTTTTGTCTCCTTCCTGAAGAATTTTAGTATAAAACATAGCACGCAGAAAGTTGATACATCTATAAAACAAACTGGGAACTTCATGAATTCTCTGTCCTATGAAAGAGCTATAAAATGTTTCAAACACACATACTGTAAAATAAGGGTTTCTCCATTTCTTCTCGTTCTCCCTGGCTGCTCAGTAACATACTGATCTCTCTCATTGTGCCTGTTCAGCACTCACTGATGTCTCTGAGCGGAGCTGGATTACAGACACTCCGGCTGCTCTTACTCCATGCTTTGTTGTTTTATCAGGTTCCAGGCTTTCAATAAAACACAGATTTTCTCTCTTCACATTCTCAGGTGATCAGGTGCTCTCTGTCACCATAGACAGCTTTTAATATATAACATGTAAATATACAGTGTCTACATTGCCATAAACAGTGAAGTATATGTGTGTGTGTGTGTGTACATTTTGTTCTACTAACGATGTTACAATTGCTTATTAGATTTTCTTTTTTTTAGCTTGGAGCAAAACCTTATCAAAAGCATTACAATTGTATTTACTTTCCTGTCCCTCCAACATTTTAATGGTTACTTAAATGGTTTCCCCCATAGAACCACATTATCTATATTGCCGCCTTCATATCTCATCCAAACAACAGTTGTTTTATGTAAGTCTGCTATTTGAAGTGGCATTTAAGGCTCTGTTTAGAATTTCATATTAGCTCTGTTTTAAACTGTGTAGCCAGTGCTGTTGTATACGGATAGTACATTACAAGCCCTTATCTTTATACTACTGATACTACTGTATACTCAATAGCTTACACTTATATCTCTTAGTGCCCACAAGCAAGTGAAGATGATCTTTGATGCACTTAGCATTAGCATACAATACACCACAAAACACGAACAATCACTGATTTGCATAAAAGCCAGTAAATGCCACGGCCCACCAATAAATGATGCTTAGATCTGACTTGCTACATTTTTTCACAGCACTGGCCATTGTCAAGAAGTGCATCTGGGAAAGGAACTATTAAAGCATGAATCAAATAATGTTTTCCATTTAAGTAGCTCAAATGTGAGAATGTGCATGCATCTTGATTCAATATCTGCATAAAGTCTTTGCATCGGTCAGAAAATAAGAAGAGTTTATGAACTTTGGATCGTTGTTTGGGAGAGTTTTAATTGGTTCATCTTTGAAGATCACATAGCATCATGTTGGATTATTTTCATTATTTTTGTTAGCTTAATAACATGTTACATGTTTGATTTAATTACATAGATAGACCTGCATTGTATAAGATAAACCACATTATTATATAAGTAATCATTTATTCCCACTCATATAAATTTATCCGTATTACAGCAGCCTTATCAAAAGCTATTTGCATTTTATTATCTTGCCAAGTTGGAGAGCAAGAGGTAAATGGGAAACAGATTTATGTTTGTGGCTTGAGCACAGACCGATTGCCACCACATGTCTGTATTACCATATGAACTCTGACTGGCATCAAGCCAAATATTACAGACCGTACTGGCTCATCTTTGCATTTCAGAACAAGGAAAAATACAACTTACACATTTTGAAGTACTCTAGGTCTGGCCAATATACATTATCTAATATTAATGACATATTCACATGATTTTCCAGACAGTGTTAGACAATGTTAGGACAGAGATCTTAAAACACAATCAATGTTAAGACACTTTCCTGAATCAGTTCAAACTTTTTATAGAAATAAATCAATTCAAAACTCAGATTTTGACTCTGACTCTGATTTATTTGTGTCATTACTAAAAGAAAGTTTCACCTTTTTCTTTAAAATACATAAATATCAAGTTTTGTCAAAAATTGTCAAAAGAGATTTGGAGTTGGGACGTTTTTTTTGCCAGATTTTTTTTCAGAGTTTTTCATCTAGCCTTTACACTGCACAACTTTCATACTTGAGTAAAATGCAGAGCTATGATTGGCCAAATGAGAGGTGACACCCAATAAAATGGTACCACTTCAGAAGTTAAAATACAATCTGAATATCACCTCCTATTTGTTTTGCTTCATTGGATCAGAACCATTTTCTTCTATTTCTTAACAGCTTTACTATGCTTTTCTCTTCTCATTTTTTTGTTCAATTATGGATTTGATGTGTATATTTAATATTCAGCTGTAGAACATTCATCATAGCACACTGGGCCCTTATTAGTGTAGTAGCTATGGACGAGTGTGTTGCATAAATAATACACTTTCTTTTTCGTCTTCCAGGGGAGTTTGAGCGATGGAGTGGGTAACAGCAGTGAACATTAGTATGCTATTATATAACTAAAGGTGGGCCCGGGTTCACTGGACAATATTACGACCCTCCATCAGGCATTGACATGCTAAAAGCCCTCCTTTTTAAATGCCCTGCCTTTGGCCTGAGTCCCCTTTTTGGTAGTTCAGGAAACATTATTTCAGTCTGCTGTGTTGTGCATTTAAACTTTTAAATGGAAAGGGATGGGTTCTGCTCTTATGCAGGTTCTGCTACAGCTGGTAATAGCTGGCTGCAAATTCATGGCAATAATTTTAAGGCATCACATAAAATGTGGTCTTTTTAAAGGCTCAGCCTGAGCAGTTCAAGGTAAAGAAATGTTTCATAAGCAGGTTAACAGCACAGTGTACATCTTATGCTCTGGCAGAAAAATTGTGTCGATCCTTGGCTGATACATCCTCTCCCTTATGTATGTGCATGGAAACATTTCTTCTTGAAAATTAATGCATTATTTAGCTCTGATCTTTAAACCTCTGATCTGGTAACATCTCATAAAGCGACTTTACCTGTCATTTTGACTAGAAGTGCTGTAACATTTTTTATGGAGACATTTAAAGCATGCTATCAAGATTTTGATTTAACAGTTTTGTTTATATTAAGTTCTCATAAGATTAGATAAAAACTTAATCTTAAGCATGTCTTTGAAGCTATTGAAATATTCTCTGAGTTTCTCAAACCCCAAACTGAACATGAGGTTTAAATTAGTTACGTGCTTGCATGGAAAGCTACAACAAACTTTTCTTAAAGCACTAAAAAACTCTTGTAGCAAAGATTTGATAGAATTTTTAGCATAAAAGTGCTTTTTGCCCTTATCAGTATGAGTCATTTGTGAATTTTATGATTACACCCACAGAATCTAATTATGTTTTGCCAAAGAGTACAAAATAGGGCCTAAATCAGTTAACAGTCCTTTGGTCTGTCCAAAGCAAACTATTGCAGGACTCTTCATTTGGCCCTGTCTGTTTTTATCAGCCCTGCATTCTTGGATGGGTGTGAGTTGACAGGAGAGAATCGCTGGGCTGTTGGCTCCTGCCAGAATGCTATCATGGTGACATTTTCATGGCATTTCCTGGCTCCCTCTTACACCCTCTCTCTCTATATCCGAAAGACTTTCCAAGGTGAGCTTGAACTTTCTTTGGCTCCCTTAAGAGATTTAGCCCCCTTGGCGGAGGCCCGGGCCACCACCACTTTATTTCCTTTGCCTGGTTTATGCTTTTCAACTCGCATGCGTTCCGTTTCGTCAGCACGTCTTATCTATCTTGTCATAGAAGGAGAGAGGAGAGAGAGTCATATAGGAAGTGGTTTGCTCTACCAGTCAGAGTTCTATTTTGTGACTAGAAAAGGTAAGTGTACTGGGCATGAGATAGTGAACTGGTAGGAGGCTGATACTGCACTCCCTGAGAGGGATGAAGACAGAATTAGGCCACATATGAGCTGTGTAAGCTCTTACCCTGCAAACACCGTGAGCTTAACATCTCTTTTAATGTGCCTGCATAGGCATTAAAAGACGAAGGTGTGATATTTTTGTGGTACAATGATTCTCGATTAAGAACACTGCTCTAAATTACAGCATACTGACATTGCTTACAAAGAAAAGAGGGATTTTCTCACTGAGGGCAGGTAAAAAAATATGTTTTTAAACTTCAAATTATTTTTTCCACTAGATTTTTAGAGAAACATCTGACAGAAAGTAATAAACCTAAGTGAGACCCACACTAAGGCTATTGCTATGGAAGAACAAGTGAGCAATGCAATTTAATTCTGGGTTATTAATGTATTTTATTCTGTGGGAAAAAATACCAATACATTTCTGGCCATAGTGAAAGGAGAGGCATTCTGGAGTCCACAGCCACAGGATACTCACAGGTCATGTGCACATGACCTCGCTGATGCTCTGTGCTGCAGCTGTGGTTGGCTGGGCATTACAGGAAGTCTGATTTGAGCTCAGACTGCCCTCTTTCTCACCTCCCTGCCTCCCAAAGGCTCGGCTCAATCTGCTCATGATAACTTAGACACAGAGAGGCTGTCTTGAGCCCCTCTCACCCCCAATCACCTTCACCCTGACCAGTCTTGTGGAGATCATTTAAAGGGACACTAATTAAAGCACCTACTTCTTTTGCATGCCAAGACACAATTATCTTGTGGGCTGTTTGTTATATATGATCCTCCATAGACAGTGTAGCTTGTAATTATCTTGGGTGGATTGCTTCATTTAATGACAGCATTGTTTACATGGACTGTGCAGAAGTCAGTTACATAGGTGATCTAATCAATAGCTGAAAGGTCCGTTCTAGGAAAACCCACTTGGGTTCAGATGTCAAGCTTTAATTATTATAATCCAACCAAGTGATCTCAGTATCGATGTGTTATCATTTCCATACCATGTAACGGACATTACTTGCAATC
The DNA here is from genome assembly GCA_036877625.1 of Ambastaia sidthimunki. Taxonomy (NCBI): domain Eukaryota; kingdom Metazoa; phylum Chordata; class Actinopteri; order Cypriniformes; family Botiidae; genus Ambastaia; species Ambastaia sidthimunki. The sequence goes on along the minus strand of JAZGTK010009395.1, from coordinate 11,407 downwards.
TGCATAAATGAATATATTAGTGAGTATAGGACTTTTGGGTTGCTGATCTGTTTTTGTTAAGGGTGATTTGTATAAGGAAGCGACCAAAATGAATTGACTTCAGGGATTTAAGGCGAGACCGTCCATCAGAGAGTGATTAATTGCTCAGGAAAAAGAGGCAACTTTGCTGCGTTTAACAGCGCTAAGGTTTTACTATGCTGCACTGGAGCCGGGCTCGTCTGATAGATTGTCTTCCATTGTGGCTTGTCGGAAAATCAGGATGCGTGTGCCAGCCAACATCAATTACTTTCACGAGCCTCCCAACAACGGCTGACATTCTTGTTGATCCCCCTGACTTGTGCCACAAAAGGGAACAACAAGGAGAAAGGAGCTTTGTTTCATTGGACCACAATGGCTGGCAATTGTCTTTCAGGAGCGTGGTGCAAATGTGGTGCACCCTTCCTTACCACACACTCCTTTTTAACTGTATTTTTTGTCTTCTGCTGTTTTTCATTCTTCCATCTCTCTAGAGGTGGATGGGGGCTGTCACAAAGCTTTGTGCGGTTATAGATCGTCATGTCAGAATGCAGGCATAGCTGTCACTCTCTCCTTCAGGATGCAGAGTGCTTGTAATGGAGTTCTGGCAAGGTTATTATACATAGGGTGTCCTTTTAATTAGCTACCAGTGTCATTGTAGCTGATAAGATGCAGTGCTGAAACTCACAGATATTGATATGGTTACCCTTAGTGGAACATTTCTTCACTGGTAACCATTTTTTACTTAGCAGTTTTTAGCTGGCTCATTTGAGCATGTTGTGGATATTTTATCCAAAACTTCTATTTGAGTAGAGCAAGAAATGATAAGTGGTTTTAGAAAGCATCACCTTTATTATTAGTACTTTCCTGTAGTGTTAAAATATTAACAAATACAGTAGTATTACAAATTAAAAACACATTTGGTTGTGCAATTTGTTACACACTGTTTCATACTGCTACTAACATGAAGACATCTCAAATTGTGCGGCTTGTTGAGAAGAGGAACTTAGGAGATTGAAGTTATGATTTCCACTTGGTGGACAATAAAATGGTTAAGAAATCTCATACTTGCATTATAGCAGAGACCCAAGTCAAATCTAGGGACGAGAGTGCCATAGAGACTTGAGTGGAAGGGATACCTTTAACAACAAACTGACAGCCATCTACAAAACCTGAGCTGAGATGTGGAACAAGTTTTGCACAGTCAACCACCACTTTTATTTTCTTCTAAATGTTTCTTTCTGATTTTGGACTTGACATTTAGCTTCTTCACATACAGTGTTTAAGCACACTTTCTCAAAACCTTAGTTGTTTTGCTTAGAGCCCAGCATTAATTTTTTATGTGACTTGAGCAATTTACATCTTGTTGGTCTTTGCACTTAATGGCACATTGATCATGTATCTGTTATACATCTCTACTCCACCCATGCCCTCTTAAAGAACTCAATGCTGATATTTTAAAAGACTAAACTGACTGCCCTGCAATTTCATCAAGCAACTTTTGACAGCATGCAACTCAATGCAGGCACTCTAATGTTTTAAACATCAGTGTGGTATTGATAGGCCATGAGTTATAGCTCCTCTGGGGGTTCTTATATTGTTGACTTGCTTGCAAATTAAGGATTTGTGAAGACTAAAAGACTAGAAGCTACTCCAGTACAATTTGTTTATAGCCTAAATGTTATCATCATTTTGATTGGTCATTCATGGCGTTGCAAAATGTTTTTTTTTTCTAATGCTTTTATTTCTTATTTTTATAAAGTCAAACAGTGGCTTTCCGGCTGGGGTGTAGGAAGAGGCAAAGCATTCCGAGCTAACAGATGAAAATCTCACACATTTCTCACACATACATACTGTAATTCCCTTTCTGACAGTTTTTTCTGTACACACATTTTCTGTATTTTGTGTTTTTTTTACAGTAGTTCAACATTTGTATCAACTACTTTGTATAAAAATTTTAGTTAGTGACAACTGTATTTATGTTTTATTTTTATCCATGTAGCATTTTTAAAAGGACAAGTTAATGCAGTAATTTTGTTTACAGCTCAGTTGAGGTGTGGTGCTAGACAAAGATACTTTTCCCCACTCATTTGCAAATGTTGATTATGTCTTTACATCTTGAGGTAACACATACATTACTGTCTAGAGAGAGGATACTGTTCAGAACCAGGAGTTTAAAGAAGATAAAACACAGCAACTTTTCAGCAGCAGTTTACTGATAATTACTGAATGTTAGTACACAGCGGATTAAAAATGGCTAATAATCTTTATTCACAGCCACAACTTCAGAGACACCAAACTGCAGCTGTGGATCGCTAAGTCACCTATCACTGTTTCAGTGATTGCTTCTGTATTCTGTACACACAGAACACTAAAGTAAAGGGGTTCACTTCACATTTAGATGCAATTGTCACTCACACAACTTTGCAACTTTGCACTTAGAATGTCATCAAACTGACATACTGTCGATGAACATTACTCTCATTTTACAGCCTTGCCTTGACCTTTTCTCACACTCATCTATTAATTTCTGCTTTGTTCTTGTAGTTGGTTGGTGATTTAACTCTCTGACTGATAGCAAGTCAGTGAAATGCCAGTGCAGCTTCTGTCTCTCTCTCTCTCTCTCTCTCTCTCTCTCTCTGTTGACAAAGTGCCAGGAGGTAATACAGTGCCCATTATATAATTTATCCCTCAAGCTGCCCTGTGGTGACCTCAGCAAAAGATGCTGATACTTACAGTACATTTCTCTCTTTGTCTCTGCTGTCTGTCGTTCCTTAGTTTCGTTCTCTCTGTTCAATCTCACATAACTTTGCCTTTGTCACTGCGTGTGGTACTTAAACCACTGTAAACAGAGATGTAACTGCTTACACTGCAGGCATTGTTATGAACTGCTGATGTCTGTGTCTAATCTATCTGTTTGTCTAAGACATTACATGGGTTGGGATTGTGCTTCCATGAAAAAAATCCCTCTTATTTGCATCTATCTGTATTTCAGGACCTTGCCATCCAAACCCTTGTCACAATGGAGGCACCTGTGAAATCAGTGAAACATACAGGGGCGACACATTTATTGGATATGTCTGCAAGTGCCCACCAGGCTTCAACGGAGTCCATTGCCAGCACAGTAAGTACATACCATGACTTCATATAAGCTCTGTCCCTGTTTAGACCTGGTATTAACAGCACTGATTACAGGTGTAAACAGGAGTGGCAAATCATTGGGCAAAATACATTTAATTATATACACTTTAAAAGGGTCAGATTACAGAATTTATAAAAGATTATGCACAAAACTTCAGAGATGTCATTTTTGGAATACTAGACATCAGCGTAGTAACAGTATCATTGACTGTTTCCTCAATAAAATCCAATCACAAGTCACAAGAGATGCCTGTTTGAGATGTCTGTTAATATAATGTGAAAAAAGTAACCAGGGAGAATACTTTGAAGTGTAAACAGGGTGTCTATGAAAGCAAAAAAGCAATGTTTAATATATCTACTGTGTGTATAAAAAACATTCTTGCATTACTAAAATTAAAACTATCTGAAAAAAGCAATAAAAATTTATTGTTACATCTTATTTTGGTATGTCTTGTACTGCATGTGATTTCATATTTTAATTCTTTAAGAATGCAGAACAAAATACGGATGTGACTTTTCATTGGTTGTGTCATATTAAAATAGCTTCCTTTGGGTCAAGCCTGTTTTTTCTTCACTAGAATAATGATACAGGCATAATAGGAGCACAATTTATGTATATATTTATATAAAGACAAGCATAGCCACACACTCAATACATTTAGCTGTGATCCACAAGCACAGACAGATGTTTATGCATGATTTATTTTCAATTGTTTTTATTTTCTTCCTCGTGTGGAACATATGGTCAGAAGCAGCCTGATCTTTTGCCACTCCAACAGAAAAATAAATAGGCATAAAAATCAACATTTGCTCTTGCATATTAAATGTGTGTTAGATTATGTGTGGATACAAGCTAGAGGATAAACTAGAGATACGAGATTTGAATATAAGCTTCTTAACTGTTTGTTTTGCTACAAAAACCCATGCTTTATATATGCGTATGTGCATATTTTATTATTACTCTTATTACTCTTTTAATATGAATCTCATGCAATTTCCAAAGAATTGGTAAGTGGTAGTTTACCTATTGCATTTGAAAGTGTACAGATTAAAGATAGGGGTTGATGTTAGGTCAGAGCTGGTACAGGGCGGGACAGTAGTTGTTTAATCTTGGGTATCCTGCTATGATTTTTGCTAAATATCAAAGTATGGTTATATTAATGTTATTGTCCTGTGAACAGGTCCTGAGATAAGCTAATGCAGTGTACAGTATCTAAACTTGCCTATGGCAGTTTTATGTAATGATTTACTGTTTGCAAGCGTGTGTGTTAAATGGCAACGTTGCAAAGCTTAATAAGGCAGACAAAAAGCTCATCTTTACTGGCTTAAGCTGAATGCCCAGACTCACTGCCAAAATGAGCAAACAGAGTTAGACAGCTTTTACGCACATTAAGGCCAATGGTCAAAGTGCATTTACATTCCACATGCAATTAATTTACTGCTTCATCAAATTCATAAGTGTGAATGTGTAAAAGCTGACATTTCATCTGTCACATTAAAACAATGAGAAGGTCAAATGAAGTGCAAACTTGTTTACAACAGTGATTGTTGAGTACAACATTGCCATCCTAAGAAATAATAGCTATTCACTGTCTGCTCAGTAATAGCTGAATAAATGGAATCCATTATCATGTAAAATTTTTGTTGTCCATGTGTTTTTTGAGGACATTTTTGTCCTCTGTTTAACTTAAGGTTGGCTATATTTTGGATGAAATGTGTCTTACAGATGCTGTAGAAATACTGATTAGATTTAGTAAAACAAACTTGCTTCTAAATTGTCTACATAGCCATACCCACCATTGAGGTCTGTATTTGCCCAAGGTGCATATAATAAAAGTTCTGAAATAAGTGCCTAATATTAATTCTGCTTTAGTGCTGCAAGGATGTTGTAAACACCAAGGTAACCAACTTAATCATCTGAGCTGCCTCAGCAGCCTAATGGCACTCGTCAATGTCAAAGAGTTTGAGATGATGACCAAGCAAACATGGAGGTTTATGGTCACAGACACTGAGAATAATTTAGCGTTCATAGGACAATAACAGAAGTATCCAAACTACACAATTAAGTCATTAACAAATCTGTTTATATCATTACACATAAGATAATGAATGTGCACATATTGTGAATAAATTTAATAAATTGATTTACAGCTTTCCTGGTGGCCTTCAGTATTTCACTTGTCTATGAAAATGACTCACAAAATATGTCAATATCAGTTGATCCTATGTTAACTTTCTGACACAGATGACAATTAAAAGACTGTATAAATCACAGCTTTGCTTTATTTAGGGAAGAAATACAGGGCAAGGTAAGGAAATTGAGAGAAAAAAAATAAGAGAAGGTAAAGCAGAAGAGAGAGGTTTGAATGAGAAATGGCAATATTTAGTATTTCACAAACAGAATCTGTTGTGTTAACAAAACATTTATTCAACTGCCCACTGACATGGTTTTAAATCTACATTGTTATCCTATTACTTGCCCTTTTAAAAAACACTTTAAAAATGTACATATGTACGTCAGGAAAATTTTCTTGAGGTACATGCTCTCGAACCTCATAACTCCATTTTGGCACCTCTGTATTTTATAAAGCCCTGCGTACAGCCCTGATTTCCTATATTGTTACTCAGTGTTATAAATATATGAACTGGCATATACCGACTGGTTTAAATTTATGAAATATGGTAACATATGCAGGAAGCGTTTCATCAGCTCCTGACAAACTGAATTTAGATAATAACTTGGCAAGACTCCTATGTAGGTTGGTAAAAGTCAGATTTACTTACTGTCACATAAACCTGAAATATTTTACTTACTTCTATGTCAGGGTTCTCTTTACCTATAACAAACTGATCTACATATACATAACATAACATCTCATGTTACATATGCATCTCTTTCCTGATGACAAGGAACCAGGCTACATATGTAACCTGAGATGTTCTCTTTCGAGGGAACACGACTTTGGATTGTGGCTTGGCGCTATGGAGTAATGCCCACTATGCCACAGTGAAAGAGGGTCTGACCAAGATGCTGTGAAACATTGGCACAGAGAATATCAGAAGCAGAAAACAGGAGGAGCCCAAGAGGAGCCCGGGAGGACCTGAGCACTCCCTGAGCAGAAATTCAAGTCTTTTAAGCTTCAATTTTTAAGCTGTAAAATCTAGCAGAGGACCAGTCTGCCATAGCACAAATATCACTTAGAGTAACCCCACTACACCATGCCTTAGATGATGCTACACTTCTTGTGACACTAAGTCACAGGCTTCATAAGCCAGGGTAATAGCATCTGTGATCCAATGAGATGAGGTGAACAGCAGTACTCGAGGTGACTGCATTACCTGCCCTTATGGAGCTGCCAAAGAGCTGACTGGTGAACACCTTCAGCCCTAACTGGACACAATAAGTAAAGTCTGAGTCTAAAGTGTGGAGTAAGTAAATCACAGGGTGATTTAGGGATATGGTCTGGTCTAGGATTCAGAATGTCAGAGGAGTCAGAAACGTATCTATGGCTAACTCCAGAGGCTCAAATGGACCTAAAAATAAGCCCCTTAGAACTATTTAAGGGTACATTGAGTCAACATATCATTGCTTACACCACGAAACAAAGAGCTGCCACTTCAGGGCATACACTCTCCAATAGAAATTGTTCTGGAACTCAGAATGGTCTCTACAACCTCAGTTGAGAGATCAGCATCTACAAGGTGGCCCCCCTCTGGGGCCAGACCCAGTGTTTCCAAAATGATCTGCAGGAGGGCCTTATCATTATCTCTAATGCTGGATAAACTGAGCAACAGGTGCCTTTCCATTGCCACTAAAACTGGTAGCATGGGTGGTAGCATGGCCTTTCTGCTTGGTGGCATGAAGGGCAAAATATGTCTCGGCAAACCTCCTGAACCTTTGCCTCCTGCTCTAGGTCTTTAAGCAGGTCAGCCTGATACATAGGCCTTGCCAACCAAACTAGATGTAACCCTGCACGGTTTGGAGGACAAGGCAGGTTTTCATCATGATGTTGCCATAAAAGGAGAGAGATAGCCCACAAACATCTCTTCTAATGTAAGCCAAATATGGATATATCCATGACTTTGACACTTCAGTATGAAGATCAGGAAATAATGGGAAAGTTTTGGTGGGGAGACTGTTCTTACTGTATATTGGTTTTTGTTTGTTTACAGGATATTCCTTTTGCATAGTTAGGAACAAATTATTATTTTAGACAAACACATTTTCTTACAAGAGACAAAGGTGTTTGACAAAGCTAACATTGAAAGAGTTTGCAAAATTCTTTGAAATGAGCCTGTAGTGATTACTTTCAGTAAAGGTTTAAGGTTTTGACTAAAGCTGAGCTCTGTCAGTACATTTGATAACTCTCAAAAAATGAAGGTCTGTAATGGGTTCTGCTCATTGAAATTGACTGGTACAAATACAGTTTCTAAAGACATTAGGTTACCAGAATCTAGTGTCTGAGTAATTCTTGCAATTAAATGATAAATGGAACATGATAATAGCGCCCCAAGAATGACAGCTTAGCAGGCTTTGTTGCAGCCATGTGCAGGCTTTGTAATTGCTGACAAGCTTAATAGGACTGATAAAATTGAGTTAGTAGGATTTTATCAGCAAGAATAAACCCTGTGCTGAATGCTGGTCCTTTGTAACAAATGTAAATGTCTTCGGAATCAGTGTGGAAATGGGAAAAGCACTGTCAGGGAAGCATGAAACATGAAAGGAAATCTATATTACCCAGGTTAATTGACAAAGAGACAAACCACAAAACAGCTGCAAAACATGTTATCCCTAAATACAGTACATTTTGGCACTGTCTTCTGTTGTAGTGGTTGCTTTGCTTTGTTCTCAGTATTGGCTGATTAATTACTATTGGTATGATTTTCACAATTAGCTTAAATATAGCTGCAAGCTGTAAATTGTACAATCCGGCAGGTATAGGAAGCAGTTGTAAATAAGCAAATCAAACAACTTAGTCATTTAGTCATAATAATTTAATAAATAACATACATAAATAAATTCAAAGTTTCAGATTGTGCTTTAATGTTAGTGCAATTAGTTAGTGAAAGTTGCAATTGACATTAATCTATGTTGCAGCTTATCATTGACAGCTGTCAATTCAGAGTTTTTACCCTCTTTATTTTTATTCTTGAGTCTATTCTTAATTGAGTCTTAATTAATTCTTAACCTGCATGGCACAGGTCTTTGTCGCCCAAATCCAAGTTCTTGGCTCACTTTATGTATTTATTTTTCCCAGGTTGCCCAATAAACTATGTTTATCATGAACAATTTCACAGCTGTAGGCATTATGTTTAGCACAGCTTTTTAGTGCAACCTTGCTGTTTAGAGCAGGCAGTGCCAGGATTATTACAAAAAGAAGGTAATAATATCTGTTTTCATAGGCATTACAGTAAATTAAAATGTATGTTGAGGGTTGATTCAATTGCTTGTGGATGGTACCTATTGTATAATAATGTTTAGATGTTTTTGGACTACTGTCGGATGACCATAACTGTATATTTACTGTAATTTACATCTGACTTACCAGTTTCCTTTTAAGGGAACCCAAAACTGTGTCTGGTTTGACACTATGGGGAATGACTTTGGTGTGAGTGGTGTCTGAACCTTTATTTCTAATCATGCTGATATAATTGGTCCATGGAAGTGCTTGATACTTATCAGCCATCTCTCTGATCTCTCAGACGGCCTTCTGCTGCTGGTGAGCCAGGAGATGTGGCAGGTAACTTCCCTAAAGCCCAGGGTCAGAGATGTAAATTTAATGTGTTGGCTACAGGTAGCCAGTGGATTGAGGTCAGAAGGGATGTAACATGGGCTATCTTCGATTGATTGAAGATCAGACTGCACCATTCTGGATCATTTGCAGAGATTTGGTTGCATTGGCTAGCCCTAGGGCAAGTGTGAGGTAGCTCCTTTACTTAACCTAGGTAAAACTTATTGAAGAGGATAGTGGTGGCAGCTAGTTCTGAATGTTGGTCCGCTGGGTTATGTCTCTCCATAGAGAGACACTCTCCCTACGGAGTGTCCTTCACTCCCCTTAAGACCTGCAGGACAAGAACAGGAGACAATCATTCCGTGTGGCTGTGGCCAACCATTCTCAAGCTCCAGTCTGATTTTTTTGTTCTTCTGGGATGTGTGCGGAGTAGCACCCTTATTTTTGGGTTTTCTGCACTCTGTAGAGTAGACACAGGTAGAGTAGTCCTCCACTTCCCCCACAGCTCTAGGCTTTATGCATCCAGCTCAGTGGCACATTTGGCCCTAAAATGTCTGTTCTTATCATTGAGTGTGTCTGGCACCCTCACTGTAGCGGGACCCCCACTCCATTGGTGGTGTGTGTCATTGGTATGGTGACACTAGCCTGGAAGACTGGAGTTTGAATTCCATGTCGAACGCCTCCCTGTATGTCTAGTGTGAGCTTTTTTTTAAGCCAGTTCCTCTGTCACCAGCAGTGCATGAGCAGGGCATTATTGCGTTCTACATATGGTCATTGGGCTTAAACATGGACCTTGTGGCAGCCGCTTCCCTCGGCATGGTGTAGTTGGCATTGTTTTCCACACAGTGTCAAATAAGATAAGGAGTTCAGTTTCCAGCAAAAGACTGGGTCTCGTTGTTATGCCACAGGGGCACCTGTCTACATCGCCTTCGGACAAAAAAGTTGATGACACACTCTAAAGGGTAATATACTCACAGGAGCAGCTGATGCGAATCAAGCACTCCTGTGGGCCAATTAGATTGGCAAGTTTAGACATGAGATTCAGACACCGGTCACACTGAAGGCACACCCTGTAGCGCCAAACCAGACACAGTGTCTCATTCTCCTTTTCAGGAAACAGACATTTTGTCATCACCTTACATAATTTTAAAGGTTTACATTTAGTCTAAAACATACATTCAGATTTAGCTTATTCGCCAAGTGTGAATTTGTGAAACCTTTATATTGTGCACGTCCTTGTCCAATTCCCTGAACTCTGGAATGATGAGGCCCAAGGGCAGTTAGCTCTATTACCATCATCATTATTACTGGTGAATTCCAGCTTGGATTCCAGTCTCTGCTGTGTTGTCATTAGTGGAATGATAGGTTGCCATGCTCCCACTGTGTCAATGGACAGATTGGCAGGCCAACCGGGGATGGAGAGAGAATAGCCAATTATTATAATGGCATGTCACGACAACCTATTGGCAGGCAAAGAAGCATGCGGATATTGTCAGGCTAGAAAAGGATAAGGAGAGAAATTAGAGTGCATTTGATATTATCATTGTATTGGTTATGCTGGCAACAACCCTCAAATCATGTCCTAGATCACAATAACAACAGGTCTTAGATTGATTTGATTAGATTGAACATACCTTATTGTTTATATAGTTATTGAAAGCTCTCATAGATGAGAATTTTAGAATTGTCTTTTATATACATCATTTAGCATTGGATTGGATCATTTAGCATTTTTGGGATTTTTTGGATTTTTGGAGAGGAACTTTGACAATGCCCTGAAAAAAAAGGATAGCCCACATTTGTAGTAAAATTAAAACACAATAAATACATTTAAATTCTGGAAGTCATGCCCATAGATGCACACAATATGAATTACTTTTTTATTTGCTTTTCGTTTTTATAGTGAGTATACATAGACTATAGCAACTTTGTATCCAACAACATGCAATTATCAGAATAAACACACATTTAATCACAGGAACATAATTGACACTGTGACAGAACTTTTACAATGTGTGTTAAGATTCCTCACTGAATGCTGCCATTATCTAAAATCTGCTTTGAGCTTTAAAAGCAGCTTCTGACCTTCACTGATTAGAACAGTAAACATTACAGTGGGGATAATAAACGGAATCAGACTGATAAACATCTCACAGGCTAATGCTTGAATGTATTATTTATTACCGTCAGTGTAAAAGAACTCGATCCTCTGTTCTACATTATGTACAATGCTATTAAGATTCCTTTGTTCTGTTTCCGTCAAGGGTGTTAAACATAAATCAGATGAGGTTTAACATGCAGTACTGTATTTTTAGTGTTGTTTCCCTAATGATGGAAGATTGTGTTTGTAAAAGATTCAACAAATTCAATATAGGCCAAGTCTGTGCGATATATCAACTGGCCTGACCACAGGCATTGCAAACAGTAGTGTTGACAGATAAAAAAAGAACAAGGCATAAAAGAAAGGGAAAATAAAGCAAGGTTAAAAAGCTTTTTTACTTAGGGGCATCTTGAGTAGG
>JAZGTK010009394.1:0-17304 GCA_036877625.1 Ambastaia sidthimunki | reverse complement strand
ATGTATCACTTACTTTAACGGGGCTCTGGCATACACCTGCAGCCAGTCTGGGATCTCAGCTGTGTGATATGGGTTTGCCGGGACCAGCACAGCCTGGTTCCGTTCTGGTGGGCGGGGCTGATAGGTGACTGGCGGGGGAGGAGGCTGGTCATAACGGGGAACACTGAGAGACATAAAGAAAGCAGAGGTGACATACGTTTACAGAGCCAAAAAGTCTCAGAAGATATTAAACACACTCTCACCTGGGTGCACAAGGATGTCTGTACTGGGCACGTTTGTTGATGTGGTCGACATAATACACACCAAACTCGGCTGACTCCACCCTCTCCCAGCCTGGAGGAAGCCCCTCCCTCTCCAGGGGGTGGCTCCAATGGGTAGTGTTAGTGTTGTGATCGATGTAATACTTCCTGCCTCGAATCGTCCAATCAACAGTCCAGCCAGGAGGAAGGGCCGCCTCCTCCCCACTCATGGTCGTTAGATTACCAACAGACTTAGCTGGTACGCGGCCAATTGCTACACAAACACATACAAACACATACAAACACATACAAACACATACAAACACATACAAACACATACAAACACACGAGTGTTACAGAAGCATTTACATTTACAACTGTGAGGGATGGAAAGACAGGGTTAAATACGAAGCAAAAACAGAAGTTATAGAAAAGCGTATCACAGGAAAAACACACACGGTTTGAGAGTTTATCTCAGCAAAAATAAAAGGGCAACATAAAAAAAAACAACATTCCACTCATTCTCACACATGATGAGAAATTCTGCAACAGAGTGACAACCGAGAATGTGTGTGTGTGGGTGTATTGAGCAGAAAGTGTGTGTAAAGCAGAAAATAAAGTTGTGTGTGTGTGTGTAGGGCTGGAATGTGTGATGACGTCAAAGTACTGATACACTTTTCTTCTCCAGCTCAGAAACATCACGGATACATTTTAAGCAGAGGCTGTACAAACATTAAGGACGAGTTCAAAATGTCTGTCTAACTGTATGAAAATGAAACAGTTATACGCTGCCAACCACAGCCAATCAGAACATCATTTATATTATGTTTACACGGGTACAGGTGGAGTTTTGGTCCAATGACATGTTACCTGCCACAAAGCCACAAAAAGAAACCAAGCCATGTCAAAATATGTTGTTGCTCGTTCTGGCTGATCAGAATAAAGCCTTAAACTGACGTCTTTGTGTCCTTTATGTGACAAAAACAAACTTTAATCTAAAAATGAGACAGAGGACATGAACCTGCTCTCACATTTGCCAACAAATCCAGTGATGAGTTTCATTACATTATATTTAGCAGACGCTCAGTTTGTGTTGCCCGGGAATCGAACCCAGAACCTTTTTGCGCTGCTAATGCAATTCTCTAGCAGCTGAAATACACAGTTATAATCTCTATAGCACAGATTCTTTTACTCACTAAAGTAACACTACCAAACTCATGCTGTCTTACAGCCTTTGCTAGTGTCTGACAGGTCCACAAGACCTCCACACGGTGTTCCAATTGTCACTTTTGGTTTCAGTATGTGCTCAAAATAAATACACATACTTTCTGACAGTGTATTTATAGTCTGAACTGATGCCTGTTGTTTCGCTTTGGACAGTAACCGTGGCATGAAACTCTGTGTGTGTTGGGACTGAACTAAACTGGTTTTCATTGGATGATGTGTAACTCACCTGGAGGTGGGCGGCTGTGAGGCTGGGGCGTCTGTGGTGGCTGGGCAGGGGCTCGTGGGTAACTGAGTTCATTATGCTCATAGTACCTGTAGTTTTCATTAAAATGGTCCGGCCTTCGCACTTGTCTGGGTTGGTTATTGTAGTACGGCTCAGGTGGGAAGAAATAAGGCCGGCCGTCTCCGTTTTCTGTTATGGAAGAAGTATCGCTGATGAACGATGGTGATGATGGCGAGTAATCGTGATGAAGGTGTGGAGGGGCGGACAGCCGATTGCTCTCCCTTCGTGAAACCTCGAGGGCTGTTCGTGGAGGGACATTGCGCAGGAAACTTTTGGGCCCACTGACATCCCCGACAGAAGCGGAGGAATACGGCCCAGCACCAGAGATCCCAGACGGAACTGGTTCCACTAACGGCGCCTCACGCCGGAGAAATGTTGGATGCCGGATAAAAGAGGGCATCAGATCTGAGAGGAACGTGAGAGGAACGTAAGAGGACAGAAACACAAGCTGTAAATGGGTGGAGATGATGTTAAGTCACTTAACGCTTCATGCAGAAATTATGCACATTTAAACTTGATACAGACAACCAGAACACACATTATAACTAGACTGATGTGGTCTTCATTAACATTTTAAACTGTAAAAGTCTTAAAGTGTCATATCTAACCCTGAACATTTCACTGAAACACAGTGAATAAAAACTGTACATCAAAACATTCTCAACACCATTTAGTTTGTAAACAATTATTGCAAGAAGCAGCTAAACACAATGTTGTTTGTTTAAATATTTATTCGAGATGCAAAAATGTTGCAACAGATGCACAAGAGCTCATGCAACATCTAAACTACAGTTAACTACAACTAACTACATCTAGAGAGCAGAAGGTAGTTATAATTGAATCTAGTTGTTTTGTATTTTGTGGCTTTCTTTGGCATTTTGACAGAAGTGACTCACTTCTCAGAAGCGGGGATGTTTCTTTCTTCACATATTTGCCCTGAACTTCGGCCGGTTTGGACGCTTCGTTTTTGCTCTTTTTTCTGGACAGCATCATTAATCCATTCTGGACCGATTCATCCCGAAATCCCAACCGAGCAGAACCGAGTCCATTTCACAGCTGCTCCAGAGTCTGAAAACCAAACACACAACTAGCGATTAGTTACCAGCTGGTTAGTCGCTGTTTTGGGTTAAACATCGCGACGTTTTAGCGACTGTTTAACGTTGTCTGTAAAACTGCAGGAAAACTTTTACCAGCTGAATCCGGACCGCCCAACCCAACGCAACATTTCCCCTGATCCCAGATCAGCGCTGAGCGGGTTCATCCCGCCCGCCTGACACATCATTACTTTTCATTGCGTCCCTCTCTCTGGCTGATCTCAGATCAGCGCTCACTGCCGTCATAACGACTAGCGTTCAACCGGCTGATTTCAGATCAGCTAAACTCAGTTTGCATATAAATAGCGGTATTGGCTTTGCAAAAACACACACATTCGCGCTGATCCCAGATCAGCTTTCTCAGGATCCCCACAACAGCCTGATCCCAGATCAGATCTCGTGCTCAGCTGATCTGGAGTCAGTCCGTCTCCAATCAGCAAAGCATTGTGGGAAATTAAAGTCTTCTGAGTAACTTGTTTAGCACGACATGTAACTCAAGTTTAATATTATGTTAATATTAAGTTTAATATTAAAGCTGCAACACGTTATTTTTTTTAATGTTAAAATGAATAAAAAATAAGTTATTGAGGAAGTTTAAAACAGATAAATGTTTAAAATTATCTCCTTACTTTACCCCAATTCACAAGTGTATGTTTATAATGATTTATAATATGGTTTATAATAATGATTTATAATATATATTATAAATCATTTATAATGATTTATAATAATACATAAAAGTATGTAAAATAACCTTTAATTTTATGTTTTAAACAGAGATGGTGACAGAGAGGTGAAAGTTACAGTCTCAGCTGTAAGAGGAAGGCAAAGTAAATGCAATGTTATTTCTTCATGACAAAATGGTTTTAAATAAAAACTCATACTCTGAATTTTCTAAAACTATTTATTTATTCTTTTTTTATGGAAAATTGTTTTGATTTTAGTTTAAGCCATTTTCATAACAAATAGTGGTAAAGCAAGTTTATACTTCACCTAAGGCTGCATTACAGTTACAGAAATGTAAGGGCACATATTTCAAAGCAAATTTTCAAGGTTTGAATGCCTGTAATTCTCTGTGCGTTTTCTCCAAAGCATCAAAAACTTGTAAACGGCTCACACAGTGAGACGCCTGGAATGAAATCTCATAACCTGTAATTTCCCTCCACACACAAATTATACTGCAGTTACCCCTGATGCTGAAGTCTCTGAGTCTTTTACCCACATAAATATCTTAATAGGTTCCCTATTGTTCATATTCACAGCGCTCATAACACAATTACAGAACATAAATGAAAAACATACATAAAATAAATACACAGCACAGAGTCCTAAAATTAAAGTGATAATATAATAATGTGCAACAAAAAATAAAATACAACTTTGATTGAAAGAGTTTTCCAACTCAATCCCAGAACAAAACAAAACACTACAACACAGAAATGAACAGAATAAACGTTGTGGTATTTGCTCTGTAATTTCCAACAGATAAATAAAAGACTAACTATGAAAGAAGGTGGCAGAATGTATGTGAACACACAGTTGTTGTTAAGCTTCAGTCGTACCACAAACATGGAAGAGCCTTTTCAAGAAAAGTGTCTGATTTTCAATTTGCTACTTGCAGAGGTAGTTGTCATAATGTCATACTACAATGTAACATCTTGTTGCTCTTATGCAAATAATTTGCTTTTCAAACCAATGTGAATGTATTTCTGGCATGTGTTGAACAGTAATTTAAAACTTGGGGTTCACATGCACACAATAGCACGAGAGTTTGTGCTGTAACAGTCAACAGTGTGACATCAGGAGCGTGTGAAGTGATAGGGTGCAGGGGTCAGCGGAGAGGGTCCGAGGTCACGGACGATCTTATTGAGGCTGGAAATTTTCTCCTCCAGGAGAAAGTTCTTCTTCTCTGCGACTTTCTGACGCTGTTCTGTCTTCTCCAGGGCTTTGAGGAGCTGCGCGTTTTCCACATACAAATCTTTAATTAAAACATCTGCTTCACTGTTTCTGCTCAACTGTAGAGACGGACACAACAGAACGGAACAGTTAAACTGGAAATGCGATGTGATCAAAGAACAAAATGTGTCAAATGAAATTAAAGGGTGAAAATATGGGTTAGACTTTATGCACCTGTTCTTTTAACTGAGACACTTTCTCCTGTAGCAACAGTTTGAGGTTCCTCAGCGTGAGCTCCACCTCTCTCAACTTCTTCTCCATATGCAGCAGAGCCAGCTCCCGCTCATCCTGCAGGTCATACAGAGCAAAGGTCAGAGGTCAAATAGTCTGAAATCCTTCTGTCTTGGCTACAGTATATCAGACTTTCTTAAAATAACGTAAAGAAAATGTTACATTATCTCTCTGCCCTCATGCACTAAATTAATTAAAGCACTAAAATAAATTATATGTGAAGACATTCATAAGGAAATGCATTTTATAAAAATACTACTATACACCAGGCAAAACATTTACCGGATTTCTTTATTTAGTCTCAGTTTTATGCATTTAAAATAACACAACATTCATATCAACAGGAAACACAGCACGTTTAAACCATGTAAAATTTAAAAAGCACCTAGTAAAATAAACAAATAAAAAACACCAAAAAATAAATAAACATTATTCATGATCAATAAATAATTACTCATTTCAAAAAGTGCTGTTCAGTAAAAACAGAGGAAGGTCAAGTGATGAACTGAGAGGTGGCCAGTACAAATAAAAACTTCATTAAATAAAAATACATAATAAAAAGAAAACAGCAACAGCCGGGTTCAGCTTAACACAATCATTCATTCCAGTCCAATATCAGGCCAACACAATACTGCTGATACACACATAATACTCACACAAAGCCTGCAGATCTTAAAACAAATTCATAATCATAGGTTGCACTCAAAGCTACTGATGTAACGTTTCCAGCTGTCAAAATCTTGACTTCTTGTATCCTATTTTACAGACACCCATAGAAGCTCGAGGACCATAGAGAAAACATGAACATGTACAACACACCACCACCTTGTGGTCGCTTGTCTACAAACCCCCACAGTTGAGGATCTGCATGTTGACTCACAAAACACATTCACCTCAAAATGACTTTACAACTGACCAGCAGCTCAAACAGAACAAACAATCTCTCAGGAATGTTCATGATTGGAGGACACAAAGTAAAGGTCAGAGTTCAAAGTAGCAGTGATGTCACACTCTCCTCTGGCAGGTTGTTATGATGTCACAGCGTTTACATCTGCAGAGAAAACACACACACACACAGCGCTATATACACACTTCTTATATGCACACATACAGCTGTGTAACGACACACACAAGTACAACACACACCTTGCTATAACACACAGTATTACAGTACACACACACACAAACACACACACATGCACATAACGAGACATGAACATACATAAACACACAAGATCAGGTGTGAACACACAACAGCCCTCATGCAACACCATTCAAATCACACTGTAGGGGGCGCTCTAACCACACAACAGAAAGTGCTGCACCATAAGCTTCCTACAGTGTGAAAGCCAGTGATTTCCAGCACAGCAGAACCACCTCACAAGTGTGTGTTTTCCACATCAGAGCAAACAAACAGACATGAGACGATCCCAAAAAACTAAAGGAAACATGAACCTTCAGAGACCAGATACACACCAAATGTTCCCCAGACACAAGTGCGCAAGCATGTAAATTCTCCGTGACCGTATCTGAGCGGATTGTGTGGGATGGAATAGTTTGTGTTACCTGTGTGTTGAAATCTGAGCTGTCACTACGGTGCTGTCCTCTCGGTTCCCCTGGCAACTGCAGAGCAGATGATGGTAAGACTGCAAGCAGCTGAGCCTGTTGAAACAGAGAATGTGTTCAGAAAGAAGAAAATGAGTGTTTGTGTTTAAGATGCAAAATGTGTTGTGAACCCGTGTACATGTGTAACTGTTTCTGGTCTCATGAAGTGGATTGTGTACTTCAGCTGGGATAAAAACTAACGTTTGTAGTCTGTAGTGTCTTCTTTAGTTTTATTATATTGTACATCAAAAGTTTGTGATAAATGTGTATAATGTCAGTTTGCAGAACCTTGTTCCGTGTTGACTTCAGCTGCGAATGGAGAACCTCTATTTCACGTTTCAAGACCGATTTTTCTTGATCCGCACTTTTCACCAACCCCCTCTGTTTCAAACTCAAGGCCTCCAACTGACAGATCTGAGAAAGAACAACATCATTATTAAATCATTATAAAATGTTTGGACACACCTTACAGATGGTACAGATATCTAGAGTAAACCTTCTCTCACCTGCTCCTTTGTTGTCTGGAGCTCTGAGCTCATCTCACTCATCTGTCGCTTGAGTCGCTGGTTCTCGTCCATTAGCGATGCATGCTCCGCCTCCATCAGCCCAGATAGCTCCGCCCACATACGCCTCCCCTGTTGCTGACCAGCAGACACAACAGAGACCTCCAACAACTGATGTAAAAAGAGAGAGAGAGAGAGTGAAAGAGAGAGAGAGTGAAAAAGAGAGAGAGAGAGAGAGAGTGAAAGAGAGAGAGAGTGAAAGAAAGAGTGAGAGAGAGAGAAAGAGAGAGAGAGTGAAAGAAAGAGTGAGAGAGAGAGAGAGAGAGAGAGAGAGAGAGTAAAACAGAGATGTTCAAGTGTCTGCATCTAACTGAAATAAAAGCAGCTCCTGTCCTCGCAACACACCTTCTCATTGGCCGACTGCAATTGTTTGTGAAGTGAAATCACTTCCTGTTTGAGGGCATCTCGTTCCTGCTGTGTGAGGCGGAGGTCAGATTTGAGATGAGCGTTCTGTTGAGTAAGCGCCTGCAAAGACGACTCCAGCGACATGACCTGAAAGACACAAAGAAACATTAGCCAAGAAAGTTAATCAAAGCTTAAATACAGAGCCAAATCTGGAACCGTTTTCATGAATATCCACCACACAAAATGAGTATCTGGGAACAACTCTGCACTCCGAGGAACCAGCAATGAATTACTTAAAGGCTCCTAAGAGCTGTAAACAGATATTAATGCATCATGTCAGTGTAGAAAGACAATTAGCCGTGTCATCATTGCCTGGTTTTGTTTTTCTGCTCTTTGTTTCTCATGCAAAAGCAAAGCTACTTAAGTCTCTAACGATTGAACCATTACATGCAGATGGTTTTTACATCTAACACTGACCTGTTGTTGTGTTGTGTGAGTGAGATTGGGCAGTAAGGTGGTCTTTATATGTTATTGTACCTTTTCTATACACCGGTTCAGTTCTGCTCTAAGCAGCTCCTTCTCTGTTCTGGATACAAAGTCCTCCTGGTCAAATAACTGAAACTGTAGACAGTAAGCAAGGTATACAATCAACATCTGAGTGTTTCTGAAAGCCCTACAAACTCTGGGCATATTACAATGAAACCTAAAAAGACAGTTCACCCAAAAATGAAAACTCTTCCATCATTTACTCACCTGTATGACTGTTTGGCTTTTGAGGAACACAAAAGAAGATATTTTGAAGTATGCTGGTAACCACACAAGGGGGACTTTCATTGTATGGACATGGTATGGATTTCTAAAAATATCTTCTTTTGTGCTCCTCAGAAGAAATAGCCATGTTTTGGAGTGACAGTCAGCAAATGATGGAAACTTTTTTTAATTTTTGACTGAACTGCCTCTTTAAAGTCTCAAAACCTACCCCACTCTTCTCACTGGCTGGGCTGTGGTCATGGTGACGTGTCACTTCCTGTCTAGTCTGTGGAAGCACATGCTCTGCATTCAGTTGTAATAAAACGTTCTCCTCCAGCTGGTGGCCTAGGCGACGTGGTTCAGAGAGCTGAAGACAACAAAGTGTGTGTTTGTACAAGTCTCATTTAATCAGGTTTTGAGCTGATAAAAATCTTTTAGAAACTGAATCTCACCTGTCTCCTTAGTGCATGAGCAGTTCTCTTTCCCTGTTTCATGTGCTGTAGTCTGGAGAGAGACTTCATGTCATTTAACGATTCTCAGACAAGACATTTGAGTGTTTGTCAGAGCTGGTCTTACCGCAGGTTCTCCTGGTTCTCTCTCAGCTCCTCCTCCCTCACTGTTGAGATCTTGTGCCTCAGAATGAGGTTTTCTTTAGCCAGACGACAAACTTCACTCCTGAACACAGAGCACACAGTAAATCTATTGGGTTTAACCTGATACTAAACTGCATACCGAAATGACCAGGGTTTTAATCTATTAGTCTATTAAACCAACAATTAGCATATATGTGAATAGCATAAGCAAGGGTTGGCTTAAAACAGGTATACAATCACTACACAGCACAGACAGATGTATCAAAACTGGAGTAAAGTTTGGATCCACTAGTAGGAAGTGAGTGTGGAAAGCATTATTGATGGTGGGCAGGTTTGTCTCTGCAAGGGGTGGGGTCACTCACACAGCACTAACTGTGACCAGCAGGGAGAAATTGGGATGGGTGGAGCAGAAGACTGTGGACCATCGCACAGTACCTCCGTTCTCGCATTTGTTCATGGATCCTGAGAGAGTTGCCCTGCAGATCAGCAAGTTCTCTGCGCAGTTGTGAGTTCTGCGTCTCAAGCTCCATGCTGAGGAATACCTGTTCTGTCACTTCAGCAATCTTCTTCTTCAGATGGGTGTTGAGCTCTGTGAACGAGTCATTTGAGGAATCTGAGACGTCAGAATCCCAGTGATGCCTCTCATCCTGTTCCTGTAGGTTCTGCAGGAGTGCTTTCAGCCTGGAATTCTCTGCTCTCAGTTGAGTAGCCTCCTCCAGGACAGATACCTGCTTATTGTGGAAGTCTTGGACTGTGTACATCTTGGCCTCCAGACTCTTGACCCTGCTCTCCAGTTTTCTGTTGCATTCCACAAACTGTAGGTTCTCACAGATGCTCCGATCATAGAAGTTCTTTAGCTTGGTATGTTCCACAGCTGTGGCTGAGGATGTCTCCAGCTCACAGGTCTTTGGTGGACGTGTGATATTCTGTCCTCCCTCCAGGTCCTGCAGCTGGAGGCTGGCATGATCTGCAGCTCTGCTGTACTGCATAACAATTTCTTGAAGATCCAGAATCTCCTGCATGCACACGTTTCTCACATCAGCAGCTTTGTCCCCCTCCATGTCAGGAGACAGTGGACACACCTCTCCTGCCAAAGCCCTGATTTGATGCTCAAGATTTGCAATGCTAACAACATCTTTGGGTTCATTTATCTCAAGTTCAGCTTTAGCTTTGCTGTATTTGGTGTCATCTGTGTCTGTAGATTCATGATGCTGCAAGCTCTCCTGGTTATAGCAGTTCTCAACAACTTCTGAGGTTTGATCTTCTAAGACATCAGAAATATTGACTATCCAGTCTTCATGCTTATCACTGTCAATGCTTTCTGTAGTATCTAAGGCAACCTCACACATTTTTAGGCGCTCAGTCATCTCTAATGTGTCAACACATCTAGAACTAGATAAATTAGATAATTGTGCCCTTTCAAACTTGACTGTGGTCTTGGGTTTAGTGTTCTCTAGCTTTGCAAGATCAGACCTAGGAACTGTACAATCAATTTGATCTTGAGCCTTTGTACAATTGCTCTCTGTGTTCTGAAGCTCTTTATTCAATGCAAAATCACCAAAACCACCATTGTCCACACTGGTATTAATGAGGCTCTCCTTAACTGATAGTTCTATTACATGTTTAAGTTCATTATTTCTCTTTTCTTGTGTAAGAGTGACATTGTCAGAGCTTCCTGTGTCAACACTGGTAGATTCTACATGAGCCATGTGTATACTTAAAGGTTTACCGTCTCCACAAGAGTCTGAAGTGGAAATTTCTTTAACTTGAATCTCTGGGCATCTGTGTTCCTGAGTGTTGACAACAATTTCTGGGTTATTACCTTCATCCAGTGTACCTGCTTCTTCATCACTGCCAACCTTCACTAAATCACCTTCAACACAAGAGAGTACATCACAGTGCATTTCTGAGGCATTATTAGAGAAATCACCACTACTTCCCAAGTTCTTGTTGGTAAATGAGTGTTCTCCTTTCTCATTTAGTGTATGATTAAACTCTTGTTTGCTTACAGAAGACTCCTCGTCCATGAGGTGTTTTGGATTGGACTCATCAGTGAGTTCTTTGCAGGTTTCTTGGGCAGGTTCACCAACGAGTTCTACAGTGGATTTTTTGCAAGTTTCTTCAAGGTCTTCTGTTATGGTATTTGCAGAGATTTCTACAGCGGACGCTACACAAGATTCTCTAGAAAACTCAGCTCCTGTTAATACCAACAACATTTCTTCCAACTGTACAACTCTCAATGCTAGTCTATCATTCTCAGCAAGCAGAGACACTCTTTCCTCCTCCTTTGCCATCACCAAGGAGATGCTCTCCTTCAGTTTCTCCTTCAACTCGAGACGTTCATTTCTAAAGTCCTCAGCAGCCTGACGAAGGAGCTCCTCACCTTCCCGAATTCTGTTTTTTAACTCCATGCTCTCAGAGAGCGAGAGTGCTTCACCCTGCCTGCTCTCCAAAGCGGACAGACTTTTTTGTAGCTCCACCCTCTCTTGGATGAAGTCATCCACAGCTTGCTGCAACATGGCTTCCAGCTCAGTGGCTTTGCGCTCAGCTTGTGCCAGCAGCACATCTTTGGCCTCCATGTTCTCTTGCAGGTGGTTGTGTAGCTCATTGAGTTGGCGACTAAGCTCAATTTCTTTGGACTGAGAAGCACTCATGAAAGTCTCCAGCTCAGCCTGAAGCTGCAGGTTCTTGTCTGTCAAAGCTTTAATATCTTGGGCATGTTCCATTTTGAGCTCCTCCCTCTTAAGATCCAGCATCTCCTTTAACAGTTTCCGCTGCTGTTCCACCTGCTGGGCGGCGGCCTCTGACTCCACCTCCCAGCGGGCGTGGTCTGCAGAATGTTGTTGCTTAAGTGCTGCAATCTCACTTTGGTAGTGTTGCTCTAGTTTACATACATCAAGCTGAAAACGCTCATACACTGCCTCCTGGTCACCGTGGAAACGAATCTCCACCTCTTTCAGTCGCTGAGAGAATTGCTTCTCCAGCTCTCTCCTGCACACGGTCAATCAACATCAACAGCTTATAACATTACCTGAAAAAATACTCCCCCACTCACATGACACATTTAAAAAAGCAGAGATACAAAATACAGGTTTTATTTTATACAGACACATTTTCCACAGGGGCCTTATTTGTGTGTAGGGTTAGGTTAGTCTATACAAATCCTAATTACCCTAATTTTTGAACAACAGAAGATAATTGGAGGTCCCCAGAGTGATAGTAAAACAATTCTTTGTGTGTGTTGCATGTTTTACCTCTCCTGTGCAATGTCTGTGCGTAGATTCTCCAGAAGGCTGCTGAGTCGTTCTCTCTCCTCACTGTGTTTGGCACTAAGCTCCAGCATGGCCTCCCTGTGTGCCTCCTCCATCCGGCTTTGTTCCTCTTTTAGCACCTTCTGCCACCTTCTCTCCTGCTCCTCTCTCTCTGCTCGCAGTCTTTCTCTCTCTTGTTCCAAACAGGCCTGTAGCGCCTCCTCATGGTGTTTTTCCAGCCGAGCCCTCTCTCTCCCCCAGTTCTCCATCATCATGCTCTCGGTTTCCTCCTGCTGTGCATGAAGCCGTTTTCTTTCCTCCTCTAAACGCTGCTGAAGAACAGCATGATGCTTCTTTTCTAATAAAGCATGCTCCTCATCCCACTGTTGCCTGAGCCTCCTCTCGCTCTCCATCCTCTCCTCCAGCACAGCCTGCAGTGCCTCCTTACTGACCTCCTCTAACTCCTGCCTCTCCTGCTTCCATTCCTCTCTAAGCCTCCTTTCTGTTTCCTCCAGTATGGCCTGCAGTTTCTCCTTACTACTCTTTCCTAACTCCTCCCTCTCCTGCTCCCACTCCTCCCTGAGTCTTCTTTCTAGCTCAATGCACTCCTGTTCTTTTCTCAGCTGCACCTCCTCAAGCTGAACCCTTAACACCTCTTCATGTCTCCTCTGCAAACACTCCTGCTCTTGTTTCCACTGCTCTGTGAGCACCCTCTCCTGCTCTTGCTTTTCTCCATGCAGTCTCTCTCTCTGCTCCTGCAAATGTGTCTCTAGCATCTTCTGGTGCTGTAGTTCCAGCAGGCTGATCTCCTCAGCATGCACTCTGCTCTGCTCTTCATAAGCAGTCTGTTTCTCCTTCAGAACTTCCACCTGCTCTTCCAGCTGCTCTGCACGGCCTCTGGCATCTTGTGCCTCCTGTGTGATTGAGCTGATCTCCTGCTGGTGGAGTGCATGGAGAGAAGACAATTCCTTCTCCAGCGTGTGCACTCTCTCCAGCTCGGTTGCCATCTCCTCCTTCAAAACCTGCATCTCCTGTTGGTGCTGCAAGGAGAGACGACTTCTCTCATCCTCTGCGCTGCGTTGTTCCTCATACACCTAGAGAAGGAGAGCAAGAGGAACTTTTAAACATTATTCTGGGGTAGTTTAACATTTTATTCCATCTTAAAACTGATCTAATTGCAAAAACCTTTTAGTTTTAAATCTTTTTCTTAAATCTGCAATCTGATCGTTGAACACTGATCTGTTATGTATTTGCTCAATAGCTGATTTTGTTCATTTAGATTGTTCTGTTCATCTCTCACCATGGCCCTGATGCTTTCAATCTCTCTTTGGTGCTGCTCCAGTAACATCTCTGTCTCAAGACTCATGTTTAACGGTGGTTCCTTTTGAGAACCTACACATACAAACACACGCAAGAACAGCACTGCTGAAAATGCATCACAACAGTAAGAATGTGTTCAGTGCTTTCATTATGCGCATGAGCACACGTTACCTAGTTCCGGGCTCCTATTGGCCAGTTCTTCAGATAGACTCTGTTCTGGCTGTACTGAGGGGGCGTGGCCAAATGTCTGATATTCCTCCAGCTGTGCTTCCAACTCATCTATACGGTCCTGCAGCTCCTACAACACACACACACACACGCATGAATGTGAGATTTAGTGAGACAGATAGAAACTGAGAGAATGTCACGATGGAGGTTTCTAACCCTGCACTGTTCCTCATAGTTCCTGCGTAACTGTCTCAGACGGGTCTCCTGCTGGTAGAACTCAGCACTGTCTGGATCCAAATCACCAAACTACACACACAAATACATGAAGAACATAACAAATCCAATTAAACTACAAACAAATAACAAACACTGCAAAATATCTCACACAGACACACACACAATACATAGAGACTATTTAACATCCAACCAAACTACAAATAAACACAGCAAAATTTAAGTTAGTTCAAGCTGTAATCCATAACTTTTTTTTGTCAAAAACAAACAAAAAGCTGTTATTAAGCAACTAAATAAAAGAATAGTGGTCAACATGATCTCCTTTACTCCGATTTGCCACAATAAGTTTATAATAAAAAATGTGGAAATGTTAGCTGGACTTCATTAGATTTTTACATATGAAAATCAAAGTACATAAAGTAACCTGCAATTTTCAGTTTCAAACAGAGATGGCGATAGAGAGGCAAACTAGAGAGGTTACATGTGTGTGTGTGCTGATGTCAGTACTGAGTCACGTGTGTGTGCTGATGTCAGTACTGAGTCACGTGTGTGTGCTGATGTCAGTACCCGCTCTTTCAAAACACTGTCCAGGTTTTTCTGCAGTTTGTTTATCTGGTTCTCAGCCTCCACCAGTTTCTCTGTGCTGTCAATCAGTTCTGCCTCCAGACGGCCATTCTCCTACAGCAAAATAGTTATCACAGCAAGACATGTGATATATTCTGTGATTAAAAATGACAATCACAACCTTTAGAACAAAACTGAGAGCGGCCAACGGCTCAGCACAATAGAATACAGGGTTTTTAATAGCGGTATTTACTCTGCTCCAAACAATTACTTAGAAATCTATACATTTCTTTCAAAAACTTTAATTATCTTAAAGAAATAAACATGCACAAGGCAAACTTAGAACTCAGAACAGTTTTCAGTATGACGTGCTAATTACTTTAATGGTGAGTGTCAGGTGTTCCCGTAGGAAGTTCTCATCTTCCTTCATCTTGTCAATTTCCTGTTCCAACTCCTCTCGTTGCTGATTGGCCTGCTGTTGCACAAGCTCCGCCTCTTTACTTAGCTCCGCCCTCAGAACAGTCATGCTCTCTTTATATTCTTGCTCCAATTTCCTGTGCACAATTACACGTATGGACACACACACATAACACACATATGAATATACAAGCTTAAAGCGAAATAACAGTCCAAATGAGAATGAAGGTCAGAGGTCACCCCACATAACAGGTTTATAGAGGTTCAGTTACAAATAAGGAAGAAGGTACGAGAAGAAGGAACGTGTGACTAAAGGTGAAAGGTTACCTGAGATTGAGTTCGTTATTGCGCTCAATAGCAGCATGATGGTCATCCACTTCAGACGCCAGCTGAGATTTCAGCTTCTCCGCTTTGTCCAGATCAAAGCGAATCTTCTCCTTCTCGCGCCTTTCCAGGTCAACACACTCCCTTCGCACACAGAATTAAGACATAAGCAGCAGATCTAAGTCAGAATGAGCTTGTGTGATCTAGAATTCAAAACAAGCAAGAGAGTTCAGAGCAAGTCTGAACACTAAACTGGAGCTGGAACGATCTAGATAAATCTGGAGTTCTACAAGTTAGCTAGAAATCAGATGCATAGACTCACAGCAGATGTCTAATTTCTGCCCTGAAGCTCACTAGCGCCGCCTGGTGGATGGAGTTCTTGGTGCTTAGCAGCTCGTTTTCTAGAGCTACAGTCAGCTCAGACAGATTCACTTTACCTTCCAAATTAAAATCCAAAGCCTACAGAGAGACAGACACACATGCACCAAAGCTTGTAACCAATATCCCAGATTAATCGCTGATGCTGTGTGTGCGTGTGTGTGTGTGACCTGCAGGATCTCTGAGCTGTTGTCCACTCCCTCTTCCATCCACCTGTATAGCAACGTTTCCACGGGAACGTGTCCTGATCCATCATCCAACACCGAGAACAGCCGCAGACCGATTGTACTGCTCAGAGCTGATGAGATTCTGCGGCCTGAGTCATCAAACTTAAAATAGCGAGAGAAACAGGAAGTTATAAAACTCTGTGTAGTCAACAGCCTATTCGTGTAGGTGTGTGTGCACATACTTTTTTGTACTTTGGAGAAAACGGTTCCTAGAACCGAGCCAAATATAATAAATCTATTTGGAGACATCTGGGACACCCTCATTTGTACAAACTGTATATTAAGTATTTCTTTCATAAATGCAAAAGGTTTCTATTAGGGTTAATCTACAGTAATTAATATTAGCTGAACAAAAATTTGTTTACTTGCCTCTTTAATGCCATGTCAGTTTTTGTGGCTATTTTCATGACTAGAAACATTTATAATAAATGTTCTCAGTCTATTATTGTTTAAAATTCTCAAACTATATTTGCTTTAACTTTGTTTAAAAAATTCTTTCAAGGTGTTACTTGAATTAAAGAGGTTTCTCACGGGGTTAAACCCAACAGAATCCAATAAGATGCTTGAGGGAAAGCTGTATATAAGAACAGCAGAAGTCTCCATTTACAGAGCGAGTAACTGTGTGTGTGTGTATGTGTGTGTGTGTTACCTGTGTGGAGTGGTGTCTCTTTAACTGTCTGTAGGGTGTAGAAGCTGATGGAGTGGGTGGCTTGCTGTGGTTTATAATGTAGGACACAAACTCCTGAACGTTCATTGTAATTCCATCATCACACTGCACCAGATCCTCACCTAACTGAGAACAAAACACACACAAACTGTCAATAATCAGTGACTTAAAGGGAGGGTAGACAATAGCAAGCTAGCTTTAAAAGCATACAATCCCACCTTCCCAAACCCACATCTCCTCCAAAATATATGAACTCGGGACATTGAGGTATACAAATACATTGTTTGACAAGCAAGTAGGACAGCCTATCCTTGCATTCGGGCTGAATGCAGTAATTGGATGAACAGTTTATGGTCCTGCACCTTCTTCAGAAGATTAGAACCACATAATGTTTGCTATCAGGATGTGAAGAGACTTTCAACCAGCTTAACAAGTTTGTTTCTGGTAAAGATCACCTACTTCTGTAATGTTCTCTCTCGTGTGTGTAATAAACATTTGAAACATATTTAACAGGGTGTGTGAGTTTATGTACCTCGATGCCAATGTGTTGGCAGAGTGTGTGAAGCTGCTGCAGTGTGGCTGTGCCATTTATGGGCAGAGAGAGCTGATGACAAGCGTTCTGTAAACGCTCCTCCAGGTCACTAGGTGGCAGTGCATTGCTGCGGGGGGTGCTGGGCTCATCAGGGTTCCACAGGTGAAGCTGACCTGTGCGCGCGCACACACACACACACACACACTCACCAGTATAAATACTCTGACTCAAGGGGAAGTTGTTTGGGGTGTTGAGAGTATGTCAAGTATAAACTCACCTTCCGCCTCAAACTCTTCAGAAATGCTCAGGTCAGCATTCCAGCGCTAACACAAAAAC
>JAZGTK010009392.1:0-17304 GCA_036877625.1 Ambastaia sidthimunki | reverse complement strand
TCTGCAGATGTTATATGTTAAAGATGTATTTACGTTTGACTAAATCCATTAATCCATAAAAACCGTCTTTTACTAAGACATATTTATCAAGATTTTTAATAATTTCTCAAAGAAAATTGCATTTTATATCTAAGCAAGCAAAGACATGACAGAACAGTTATTCCAAGTAATGTGTATTTTGAAAATGCAGTATAATCAGCCCTATTGTATTAGAAGATTGATGCTAAATTTATAAGCAATAAATAATGAAATTAAATGCATTTTGTATACTTTTCATTATTAAATATTATGATAAAGTGCAATAGGTAAAATCCACAGAGGATCAAACTGTTATAGTCAGTAACTATGTTTAGACTTAATAATAGTTGATTCCGAGTAATGCGTTATTGAAATTAGCTTGTAGTTGCTCCAGCATTGTTTGTGTGTGAAAGTGATATATACTGTTGCCGTGAATTAGATTACAGCAATACAGTAAAGTTTACAGTAATGAAGAATAGCCATTTTGTCAGTACCACCATGTGGGTCACAATGAGACAGCAGATCTGTCTCTAATTGGCTAGAAAATTAATGGAATCGTTACTTTCGGAAGCCGACTGTACCGCTGTCCACACGATAAAAATTTTTAGGTCAGATTTCTCCTAAGGTTGACAGTTTTAAGTTTTAAATGAGAACATTGCAAAAAGTTAAGTACAAGACTTTTAATGTTGGTGGAGATGTCTGGTCTGATTATTTTGCATTTTTAAGCACTGTCCTCGGTAGAAAAGGAAAGCACAGCATTTATTTGTGTTTGACTCAAGGCACTGGCATTTACACCAGCGTGGAAGCAATTTGTGGAAGAATAATACTGCAGAATTATTGGAGGTGAAAATCACTCGGATTTCATTCGTTTCAGGCATAGCCCAAATTTATTGCTTAATTAATATGTCTGAATTAACAAACTGTGTCTAATTTGCTGTATGGCCTAATTAGGTGCATATACAGATCATGCATTTGTGTGTGTTTTTTTAAAGTTAAAAGTAAACATTTAATCAGTGATATTTAATTGGCATTTTGTGTATATAGGCCACCTAACAAAAAATGTGTCTACAGTGATATTTGGGTATAAAAAAAATATATAAAATATCTAACACACAGACACACACACATGCTTAAGTAATTGGAATAAACTACACTTCTTGTTGCCATTGTCCTACAGCACAATATGTATTTCTTTTGATTGGGTCCGTTTTGCTTAGTTTAGATTGCACACTAAGAGGAGAATCTAAACACAAAAGAACCTGATTAGAAAGAACATTCAAACAAACATAAACACAATGTAACAAACACAACCTGTGATGAAGTGATTCCGCCCATGTGTGCATGTCTGAATAGAAGTCGGGTAAGAGCTCCTCCGTTCTGTCTCCCGCAATTACCCTCTTCAGTTTACCTAGCAATCAAAAACTTGCCATGCTGCAGAGAGCTAAACAGCATCATAATAAAATCTTCACATAAAGTTCTAAGGGAATTAGCCTTGCTCATCTGCAGCACTTTATTTATTTGTTAGTGTTCACATTAGTTTTCATTTAGAGCTTAATGTACAGTATTTAGTTTACAAACACAGATCAAAGTGCACGAATACAGTTCACCCCAAAATGAAAATAATCATCTGTCTGACTGTTTCATTTGTGAAACACAAATGAGTGATTTTAATAAAATCATTCCCTGGCTGTTTTTTTCCAAATAATAAAAGTGAAAGAGGACTGAATTTGTCATACTTTTCGTCATAGCATGTTACCTTTTACTTATTCACTTACAGTATATTCATTATATCGAAAAGAGCTGTCAGGATATTCCTTCCGTTTGGTGTGTGAAAAAAAACAGTAGAAGAAACGAACAATTACAGAGAGTAAATAATGACAGAATTTTTACTTTTGTGATCTATTGATTTAATAACCCAATAGTAAAAAACAAAACAAATGAGAAAAGTTTCCAACCGAGCATTACAGTAGGAGAAATGGACGCTGTTTGTGAAATGTAAACCAAGGCCATGTGCTCTATAAATAAACCAGCATCATTTCTGATGTAAGATGTTTCTCTTCTCTCTCTTTCTCTGTCTCTCTCTCTCCGTCCCTCTCTCCATCCTTTTCTAAGATGGCAAGGTTGCCTCCCATCAACTTAGCTCCATAACAACTAGTTGACAAACACCATGATCATTCCTAATATGGTCGATGCCGGCATTACACACAAGGGAATCTGCCATCTCCTCTCTTGATATTGGCTCGTGTTGGTGCTTTGTTTGGTTTGCAGTTGTGTTAAGTGTTTCATCAAATTCCCCCATGAGAGAAACACCTCTGACCATCACAGCCCATCTCTCCCAGCGTACTTTCCAATTTTAGCTCTTTTATTAAACTATACTGCTCAAGTGTCAAATCTACCGCTGCTTCAGAGTTGAAGGGCCAGCAGCAGTATTTCAAAAGCAGCGTGTTTCGGAACCCTCGCATTGCATTATCAATGCAATAACATGTACAATATTGTGTCTGCAATGCTAAAGCCTTTAAAAGCAGTGTTTAAAATTGTATTGCTCAGAAGTTACGCTTTCAAAGCTCAGGAGACTTTGGAGAGTTTTCTGTTATGCTTAATCTCAATTTAAAGAGAGGTTTCTCCTGTTTTTTTTTTGTAAAATGATTTTGGGTATTATAGCTCAGATAAATTAACCTTGGAAGAAATTGATTTGTTCATATTGAAATGTATGACTTGATTTCAGACTGATATCTTGGCCAATCTGAGCACATTGTAAGACACAGAAACTTTAAAGGTGGCACATATGAAATTGTTGGAAATCTGAGACAAATCTGCAAAGCAGAAGATGTAAGAAAAGTTTTCATTTGTTTTCTAATTCATCTCTGTCTAGGAGAAATAATTGAGATATTAGGTAGAAATCTGTGCAATTTTTCTTTCTTAAAGTATCGCATCAGAGCTGTTTTAACACTCCCGCCCGAAACATCTTTTCTCATTCTTTTGATTTCATCCCCACAAGTGACCTTGCTGAAACTCTGAGGGTAAGATGAGCGTGTGGTTCTCACGGGAAGAGAGAAGGTCACAGATTCTCACAGTCTGGGTTAGAAAAGAGAAAGTAAGTTTGGCCTTTTGGATAGTAAAGAGAGTAAATGCTGGCATCCAGAATTCTGCAAATATGTAATCTCTTTAATCTTATGTCAGGGAAAGCCTGACTGGGGTCTTGAGATATAGGTGTGTAGCTAGAGATCAGACCAACACACCAGAGGGATTAATGTCTTACCCCAAAAAGGCCCAAACTCCATCAAAGATAAGAATCAGTCAGAAAGAAGCAGAAATATTGTGGCTGGCTGCTGTGAACCCAGTTGCTTGTGATACAGAGAGTTTACAGGTTCCTGATGGGCTTGTTATACTGATGAGGCGACAGATCTATTGTTCATCGCAGTCAGAGGCAACCAGAACTTTACAACTGCGGAAGTCTAAACATCAACCATATTTCACTGTGAGTTAGTCTTTCTCCACAGTCTCAGCATCTGTCTTGGGATTTTCCATCTAGAGTATTATTAATGTTTAAATGTCAAGTAATCAGCCAAAATGTTAAAGGCTCACCTGGTATTTGCTTAACCAATGGCAACAGTTTTGGGCAGGACTAAAAACTGTTTTTAGTCTGTTTTTCCAACAAATGGAAGCGTTCGAAGTGTTTGTGACCAATAAAACGTATTGATTTGTTATTATAATAAACAATAATTTTCATTTAATATTTTTAATAGTTTTTTCCCTCTTGAGGGTTGTCCTATTTTGTTGTCATTTCAGAATCTTTTTTAATGAGGCATGAATTAAAATGTAAGGGATGAAAGAAAGCGTGTGGCCCGTACACGCTATCCCTCCCAGTTAAAAGTGTAAATTAGGCCATAAAACCCAATGCTGACTCTAAGCAGTGTCTGTTGTAATGGCTGTCATCATTACCATCACTACAACAATAGCTCTTGATGATATGCTGCCAGCAAAAGTTAAAATTTTCCCTTGATTTATAGAGACCAACGAGTGGCCATTACCCAAATGAACACTTCGACTTCAAGTGATGCAGTTATATAGCTGGAAATGCTTGAAAATATTTGTATTTTATGATTGTTAAAACTATGATGGATTTACAAGGACTTTTATTTTGAATTTTGAACAGAATTTTGTGTTTTAATTACTATATTTTAAGGGGCCAAGCATTGGCTGGCTAGCATAGCATAGTTAATCACTGTTGGTAAATGACAAATTGTCTGGCAGCAAAAATACAGTTTATCTTTTGATGGTCATTTCAATGTTAAAAAGTAAAAAATGGCAAGCTTCAAAGAATAGCTTTCCCCAAGATAATACAGTTATCCTCACATTAGATAGCTGTGAAGAAGGAGATGATGACTTAAGGAATGACACAAACAGTGTATGTCAGTTGCGGCTGCTTTTTTGTGTTGATTTAGATGTGGTGAATTAGACAAAACTACATCCAGCTCATTATACACAGCTTCTACACAAACCCTGTACACAAACACGCTGCATACCACAGCCATAGAGGACGTGAGAGAAAAAGACAGAGAAAGAAAGAGATGAGCAGACTAAGAAGGCAAAGAAACCAGCACACATTACCAGGGCTGACAAGGCTCATTTAGACGCAGCCGTGATGAAAGGAGCTCTCAGACTCATCTAATGCAGTGCTGTGAAAACGTTGTGACAATGCGGAGCGTCTCACTTAAGAAACTCATCAGGGGTCCCCAGGGGGCCGTACCAGAGCTCGGGGAGAAAAAGAGATGACATTAGTATGGGCATCGCTAAACACACCCTCAATAACAATCTTAAGACTGCAAAACCAAACAGAGAGTGTGTGTGTGTGAGTGTGTGTGTGTGTGTGTGTTGAAGAGAAAGAAAGAGAGTGTATCGTTTGAAAGTAATAAAACTGTTAACTTGCAAATTAACTATATGATTTTGCTATTTATCTACACATTACTTCCCATTTCAGGACTAGGAAGGTTCTATTATAAATATGACAAATGGTTTCTAAATATTTCAAACATGTCAACTTAACATCTCTCTCTCCTCTGACTTAGAATAAAGACTTCTGCCTAAAGGATTAGTTAGAGACTTGTGTGCATCCAGTTGTTTCAGTGGCAGATGGCATCATAGGTATAGCACAGCCTTCACATCAAGCCCATCTCAACCCCACTCAACTTTACAGATCTCAGAGATATCAGAAGCAAAGTTTCTATGTAAATAATTCACCCTTGCTGGCTCTGCGGTTTAGCTTACAGTTTCAAAACACGGCAGGACTAGCAAACAAGCACTTTAAGCAAAAAAGAGAGAGAGACAAGGTAAAACAGATAAATGCGTCACAAGACCAAACAAATTATGTCCTCTCTGTGGTTCGTCATTATAGTCTGTGAGCTGCAGCTCTGCACAAACTGGGAAAAAACGGGAAGCCGACCGGGAAATAAAGACAAAGGAGAAAGATTTGCTTAAGACGCTGTGAAAATCGTGTGTTTTGACAGGATTTCACCAAAGATCCTGCCCCTACTGATTTTACGCTGGTCTGCAGGATTGGGTATGACGTGTTGAAAGTAACACGTTATGTAATCAAACTAGTTTTTTAACTCTTAAATTTTTAACTATTAAATTGGCACTATTTTATCAGAGTTACTATTTAAAGTAAGAAGAATGTCACTTTTCTGTTTATGTAATTCATGTACTTACAAATGCATTTGAAAACCTCTTCCTTCCCCATGTTAGGAGACTGGGAGCACAGAAATTTTGCTCTAGCGAGTGTGTTTCAATTTTTAGCCCACCAGTGATGTGCAGAGTGCAGCAAAGTTTTCTGTCAGCCCACCCCCAGATTTGAGTTTTAACAACTTTAAAACTGGAAAATAAATCTTTCAGCGCACTGCCAGTTTGTATAAAACAAGCACGGTAGGACAGTGGCTCAGTTAGGTCGGTAATAATAATAATAATAATGTTAGTTACTTTACATAAAGTAACAATATACCATGTTACTTTATATTATTAGTAATGCAATTAGTGCAAATACTATGCAACTAATTCATATAACTTATACAATATTGTAATGCTAATGTTCTTGCTAATGTAATTGTTCATTAAGGATTCAACAGGAACTTGTATTACATCACCAATAACACAGACTTTTCCCTAATGTAACACGGGTGAAGTTGACTCACAACTTTTCCTCTGAATAATTCATCTGCATGTTAGTTTGAAGAGCTTTAAAAACTGAATAATTTAAAATAGGATTGAATGCAAGTGTGTTGCGACATGGGACAATTCTGTGTCAATCTGGCATTTATTCTGAGAGATCAGCTAAGAGACTTTCTGACTTTGTGTGTCTTTATTGACACCCTGTCTCTGTCTCTGTCTGGTATTTGATCACAATGGGGACCAGCTGCTATTTGGGTTTTGATGACTGTTTTGAGAGTCAAAAGAAACTCAGTGTCAGACTCAACTGTCAGATAGTTTAAACGCTTTCAGATTTCAAGCAGATTTCAAACATTTTATTTTCCTTTAGTGGTCAATGTAATTATGACTCATTAGGATCGAGCGAATTCATTCACCTTTTTTCAATAGTTATTGTGCCTTTATCAACACAAAAGCAGTTTGATAAATATACAGTCTGACTATAAAATGACATAGCCATAAAGTGACATTTTTTTCCTTAGTGCCATTGGCACGTGAATGAGCCAATCAGTGTCCCGAACGCTCCCCCTCATCGTGTGTCATTTTAATGTGGGCTGCGGGTGGCAGATACTTAATGTTCAAGTGGCTAGATTAATTGGATCGCTGAATGAACTTCATGCTGAATCGCGAAAGCAGAACCATTTTAGCGAAGACGACGCAAGTTAATAATGAGCTACGCTCATTTTCATGACAACTGCCTTCCAGCTCATCAGTTCCAACTCGGGCAAAGCCGCCCTCACACAGTACAGAACTGTAGGCTTAAAACTGTACTACAGACTTACTAAATAATCCTCTGGTTTTTATCATAGATGGGTGGCTGCTGTTTATGTTTTATGATGGTATGTGTAAATGTGTATTTCTCTCTCTCATTGCTCGCTGTTTCACTGCTTTTCTTGCTAATTTATAGTTTCCTGCTTGCAATGAGAAGTATTTTAAAAAGCATCCTGTATTTTTTATTCCTAATTGGAATTCCTGATAACAGCTTACCCTGCTGGTCTGACAGCTCTATTAAACAACTGAACAGTTAGTTACCAGAGTTTGTATTAAAAAAAAGTGATTTTATATATATATATAAATATAACACTAAGTGTAAAGTAAGCTTTTCAGCTTTAATGAAGTCTTTTTACAGGCTTTTTAAAAAATGCAACTTGTCAATGGAGAGATTCCCTCACAAAAGCTAGTCTGTCCCCATCACAGTTCACCTTTTACTTATTAAAAGATGTACAAGTGTTACAATTAGAAACATGACACCAGTAAGTGTTATTTACTATTCAAAGCAGAACCAAATAAAATGTGTTGGATTACTTAATAAATGCAATAAAGCTATTTAAAGTAAGTCTTGTGTAAGCCAGTTGCATCAAAAGAAAACTTGCCAAAGATAATTTATAATTATTGCAAGGTTATTTTCTGCAGAACCGTATTACTTTTACACAGTTTTGCTGTGTGCATTTGAATTGTAACCCTCAATGCAAAAGCCATCACTTTTATAATAATGAACCAGTCTTGTCTTGTTCTCTCTTCTCTCCCTCTCTCTCTTTCTCTTAACTGGGTGACTCATTTGGTTTCATACTCCTCTATGAGCTATTGATTTTATTGACCGCTGCACATGTTGGCAGAGTATTGTTTGCCATGAGATAATTGTCCCATCATTGGTCCTGTGATGAGTCTGACTGCCCTCTATACATTTATTTACAGCCCCTCTGTGTCTGCTAGAGACCACTGACACACAGCTAGAGGTTTTTAGAGGATCTCTACACTGCAAAGAACTCAACTCTTCCATAAAAGAACACAACATAAAGACTGAAGCTCATAAAATAAATATTGTCAACAAATGCTGTGTAAAACAAATTGCTTAGCCTTTAAAAACGATGGTTATTAAAAGCTCAAACGATTCAAAATCTGATTTGTATCATTTTTGTAGTGAAACACATCAAATAAGCATGAAAATGTAGTATTATAAGCACAGAATTGGTATTTTGGTGTAAAATGTGTGTTGTGCATCAGGTTACCGGTCTTCAGCTTAGAACAATGAAGAAAACAATCACTTTATTTAACATTAAAATCAATTCATGTTATTCAGAATGTGACCTGCTTTTCATACTCCCAATTACACTGACACTTTTCATGTGATGCTCATTTCAGCCAATTAAAGTGATTCCTGAGATGGCTTGTCATTTAGAGCCTCAGAACCACAGGTACTGATACTAATACCTCAACCAACCAGAACACTGAGACAGGAGGATGAATTCTAACATCCCATGTTCTCTATTAGGCCACACATGGCTCATGTACCAATTTTCATCCAATCAGAGGCCAGTATGCGTGGAACGGCTGATAAACGTGCTGCAATCCAGCTAGTATTTTGCAGATGGGGACCACAATGCAGTTCACGTGTAGTGCAAAAAGATAGACATAGATTTCAGTTAAAAAAAAATAAAAATCCCAGTGGAATGTATTGTTTTGAAGACCTAAATGTAGCTCAAGGTAACTTTTTATCTGGGTGACTGAATACTAAAATTGCTAGATTTGACTGCGCATCACCTCATGGGACTCCTTCCTTTGTTTGTTTGTTTGTTTCTTTCTTTCTTTCTTTGCCTTATGCAGCTCATTGCTTTCTTTTTCCTTCCTTCTTTCCCTCCTTCCTTCCCTCCCTCCATCTTTCGTTCCTTCACACAATAGATTCACAACAACTTCTTCCTGCCATTGCTGACAGATTTCAAACAACAGTGAGGATTTTGTAAGAATTGTGTTGTAATATTACTGGGATTGTTGTATTGCATGTTCATGCTGTGGAAAAGAATATCTTGTCATAATAATGCACTTCCTCTCTCTGTTTTCTGCTTTCACCATTACAGCAGAACGTGACTCTGGGTGACGTGACAGTGGTAAAAAGGATCATCCAATGCTTTTGTTTTTGGTTTCTTATTCTCTTCTTCCCATCTCAGTTACCCCAGAATTGATTTTCTGTGACTTCCAAAGGAGGCGGGCAGAAATTAAAGTTTTATTTTGACAAAAGAAAGACAGAAAAAGACAAGATTCATGATGAAATGGGTATAAATGAAATATGTGTGGGTGGGACAGGAGCGAATGGTTAAACGGTAAAAGGATGAAAAACAGACAGAAAGTTTTTGTTGTTGTGTGGTGTAATCAGAGCATTTTTACAAAAACTCGATTAGGCAGAATTTAGACTCCAACGCCATGCGTCTCACACTTTTTATGTGTCTCATACAGATGCTATTAAAGAAACAAGAAGACAAACAAACATTTATTTAGTAGAATAAACAGAAAAATCACATTAGAGTGATTTGTAACACAGTAACTGGAGATCTGTTCTGTCTAGCAGCAGATCTAAACTGAGACTGACTGCTTCTGTCTGTAATTCTGTCTGTAATTCACCATCCATTTCTTCTGTGTCCTGCCTTTTAAAGGAATATTCCATCTAAAATGACAATTATCACATAATTAACTTACTGCTGTCATTTTAAACCTATGCAACTTTTTTTTTAATCTAAAGAACGCAACAGATACTGACTTTTTTTTGCATGCAATAAAAGTAAATGAGGAAAATAAATAGTAATATAAATTATTATTATTATTACTCTTATCAGCAAGTTATCAGCTTGAATAATAATATTAATAATAAATGTTGAAATAAATCACAACAGTGCTTTTTCATTGTACTTGAACTCTTCAGTCACCATTCACTGTCCTCATAAAGAACAGAGTAATTTTTAACATTTCTCTTTCTGTTCCAAAGTAGAAATAAACTCACACAGGTTTATAACAACATGAAGGTTAGTAAAGGATGACATCATTTTAATTTTTGGATGAACTCTTCCTTAATGTAAATTCTGCTGCATTGCCCTTTGTTTTAATCTCTCTCTCTCTCTCTCTCTCTCTCTCTTTTCTACAATGTTGTATGAATCAGTTTTGAAAAACATGAACAGAAGTGCTGAGCAGAAAATCTGTCTTCTGCCAAACACTTGATGAAAATATGCAGACCTCAACAGAATTACATGCATACAGGCCTGCATGACCTTTCCAGAGTCCTTGCAGATGGTGTAAATCTGATTTATGCACATATTGTTTTGTTATAGATAAACAGGAGTTTCTAAAAGAGATCCAAGGATGACCTGAAAGAAAACAACAATAGCTACAGGGAGGAGAAAGAGAGCGAGAGAGAGAAATGGACAAAAAATAGACAGATGGTGTGTGGAGAGAAGGACGATCGAGTGTGTTTATGTGTGTGTGCGTGTTCAGACAGGTGATGGCACACCAAACCAGAAAGGTGACAGCAAATCATTGGGTTCATCCGACAGACTACTAGTCAGGGCTGATGGTCACACAGATAGCTGGTGGAGGTGCACTCATTCGGGGCAGTGATGGATGGAGCTCCCCTGCCTCCTGAGGGATGAGGGTGCGAGAGCAGTAGGGACTGGAGCCCTTAGATCTGCATCGTATTGGACCTGGTGGGATGACCAGAGCAACCAGCTCAATATGAGGTAGAACTGCTTGGCAGAGTCTTTGTCCCACTGTGAAATCAACCATTTATCCAAATTATTAGCATTTCCTGTTGAAGACTTCCTGTTATCAGCTTGGATGTTTTGCCCTCTAGCTACAATTATTTATTTATTTTAAAGGGCCAACTGGATAAAAGCTCACAGACAGAAACAATGCAAGTCACCCGTTCATAGACCGAATACTTTCACAGAGTTCATCAATACACATACATCTTCAACACACTAAAAATGAATAATATTTAAATAACCTCTCTGGGCCCTTGAACATGCCCAAGGATCCTTTTTCTGTATTCCTCTGTAAGCAAAGATCTTTCCTAAGAGCACAGTTGATTTTTCTCAGCTTGCGCTATTGAGATGTCAAATAAAACAGTAATCCCTCACTCACTGATGTTATCGTATGACCAGAGTGTTTAAGTGTGTCAACCGATTCACATTTCACAGCCCTGTGGAAAACTCATATCACATTTAGAGGATATTTCAGCTCTGTAAATGTAATTTCAGTCATACTGCTGCTGAGGGCTCAGGGAGGGCCAAGATATGGATATATGGAGGGTAAATAGCAGGTGTGTGTGTTTTGGGGTGAGTGCGTTTGGGGTGAAATGTCAAGCCCGTGAGCAGGATCCCGGGTGTGTGATATATTAACCTGCATGTGTAGTTGTGTTTCGGGTGGCATGGGGAGCTGAAAAGGGGGCAACGGGCTCTGATTTATGGTGGTCCTGTGGGGCGAGCTCTCTTAGGGAAACCCTTATCTTACAGAATGAGTCATCAAACTAGGCCAGAGTCAGAGAACAGAAATATGAAATATAGAAGCTGTGAAAAGATGAGACACAATGAGAATAGTGACATAATAAAAAAACCCACAAACCAATAGCGATGGAGCATTTAAATGAGCGAACGGGGAGGAAATTTGGGTATCTTTTTCTACATTTTATGTCTTCACCTACTCTT
Source organism: Ambastaia sidthimunki (assembly GCA_036877625.1). Lineage (NCBI taxonomy): Eukaryota > Metazoa > Chordata > Actinopteri > Cypriniformes > Botiidae > Ambastaia > Ambastaia sidthimunki. The sequence continues at coordinate 5,617 of JAZGTK010009392.1, read as the reverse complement.
GTTCTCTAAATTTAATGTCAGGGACCCTCAGTGGTCTCACAGGTTTGCATGACTATGGCCTACGTACAGGGGCAAGTTGTCACACATGCTGTCCAGTGAATATTTCTCATTGAAGATTTATTCTGTTTAATAATTTTGTGTTTGCTACAAGAAACCTATTAAATGTGTTACTATTAAAGCCCATTCAAAAAATAATACAGTTGATTTAATACACATTGACTTTACACGTGTATGTTGTCACGCTATATATACGTTATAGGCTATAGCATTTGTGACAACAAGCCCCGCCTTCTCCTCTGCAGCCACCAGTTAAAATGTTTTCTCTGTTTACTGAATAATGCCAAAAAACAGCCAAGTATATAAAAAAGGCTTCTTCCATAAGACAGTCTCTGAAAAGCAATAATGTATTTAAACTTAACTAACATTCGTGATTGACAATGAAAAACTAAATATATAAAATGCAATAATAATAATAATGAAAAATAATGAAAAATATTTTGTGAAATTTTGTGATTCTTGAAAATTAAAAATACAGTTTAAAATTCAAATGTAAGAATTATTTAACATCATCAATGTGGGTTTTTGTATATAGTACTGGTACCAAATCGTTTTAAAATCCTCAGCTATCGCTATAGGCTTTCCAGAAGCTCTGATTATGTCAGGAAAAAATGACAAGAAACAGAAAGGTTGAAGGATTCATTTTCCTGCCGCAATCCCAAAACAATCTATGTTATTAGAAGCAAAAAGACATTAAAATGTCATTCAGGTCATAAGTTGTTTAAGCAGAGAAAGACATGGAGATTAACAAAATGATTCCTTCTCTCTCTGTCTCTCTCTCTCTCTCACACACACACACACATACACCAGAGCTATAAAGTTCTGTGTCGGAAAGGATAAATGATTTGAATATCTCGCTCGTGTCAGGCCGAAATGAGAGAACGCTTTTCTGGTTTCATCCATATAAACTGACTCTCATACAACTCGTATATGAAACGCAGGAATAAAATTAACCAGCATGCAAATAAACCTCATATGAACCGCCTATGAAAGGATTTTTAATAATATTCAGCCTCCTTATATCACGGTATCTATAATGTTTTCATTAACGGATGTTTTCTTGACTATTAACATTTTGGCTATATATTTTAGAAAAGAAATTATTGTTTAATAATAACATTATTAATTTTTAGTCATAATGATAATGTTTATTAACGATAAATAATGTTGTTTATTAATAATTATTATTAATAATAAAAATAAAATTAATAATAATTAATTTACTGTTTTTGTCATTGATGGAAAATTTATATGATTTTCATTGTGTCATTTTCACCATTACTGTAGTAAGAATGTCTTACAGCTGTGTGCATCCTCTCTCCACACATAATGAAGAAGAGAGATGGCAGCCTGCAGTCAGGGCAGGTGAACAATGGGGAAGCGTCTGTAAGTGAAAACACATGTCCTGGAATCATTTTTCTAAATCATATCTATTCACAGTCGCTCTAATTGACACTCTTGGTGAGAGAGGGGATGGCTATTAAAGACATGACCCCATCCCTCCATCTCCAAAAAGCAAAATAACATGTTTACATCATTTTGTGAAGGTGCTATAGGAGGACCAGGAGTGTTTGTCATATTTGTACTCATATTTGTCAGTTTTTGTATAGACATATTTTAAATAGTCTTGGCTATTAAATAGAAAGCTATTGAAATGTTTTTTTGTTCCTGCCCATGTAAGATGATACCATTAATTTGAACACGCTGTCTTTTCGTGACAATTTGCCCCAATTGTGAGGTGTGTCATAAAATTGTGCTCTGTAAATAAAATGTATAAACTTGACCTGCCATTAAAAAGCCTATTATGGGCTCTTCAGCTACATTCAACAATTCATGACACAGCGCAGATGTCAAAATGATTTGTGTGCGTGTTTGTGTGTTGTAACATCAATCCTGATCATTCTGTCTTAAATGAATGTAACCCTCGAGTCCTGCACATTGTTAATTTGACTGTCCTGAGGGGTCATCATCACCCCTGAGATCTCTCAGTGCTTTAGTTGTGTGGATGTCATTGATCTAAAGGGTTTGATTGTTTGTTTTTACTTATCGATCTTGGCTGTAATGAGCTCTTTGTGGGGTTATTAAACACAGTGTGTCTTTTTGTGGTCTTCTGCACAGGTGAGCTCTAAATGTTAAACGCGCTAATACCACATTAACGAGCCATTAGCATCTCCCTGTTGTCCTCAAGACTCAGTCGTGTCCTGCTTTTCCATAAATGGTTTAGAAGCCATTCCACAGCATTCCACAAGCTTTAGAAGTCTTTTTTCAGTTTAGAGGAGATATTTACGTGTCACCTGTTTGTTTAGTAAAACGCCACAGGGAGTTCAGTTTAAAGCATTCAGATTCACAATAATGCCAATAAATAACACAGCAAAAGCAAATACATTTCCTGAGATGAATTTCAAATGCTTAACAGTTAAAAAAGATGTTTTGGCAGCATATAGTTAAAGCCAGAGCTATAGCGATATCAGTCACACACGGATATGATGACAGTTAATGTACATCTGCTAAAAAGCTGCTGCTGAGCCCTGCTGTGATGTTTTAATTACTTTGTGAGACTTTAAACGTTCTGCTCTGAATGAGACGTGTGTTGGAAAATCAGTTATTTACTCTTTGGTGTCAGTAGCTTGCTGTTTCTTTTTCTTTTTAATGATTCACTCATCCATTATGAATGGGTCAGTTTGACACCACAGCAATTTTAACGTCAGAAAAGCAAATTAACTGCATGTTTTAATGCTTGATCTTATTCTGTAATGGACTTTCCATGTGATGACAGTCATTTAGGCCTCAGGCTCTTGTTGGTGTGCACAAAAACTGTATCTTTCATTTAATTTTTGTTTGTATCTTTTGGATGAAACGCAATCTTGCTTGAAGATGCTTGTTGCTTTGATGGCTTTTATCTAAAAGTTTAGCGTCTGGTGTAGTAATGAAATCATTCGCGTTCAAGAGTGTCATTTCTGTTTGAGAACGTGTCAGCGTATGCCATGTGCCATGCTAGTTTCAGTGTCCCACCATGAATCCTGAAGTGGCCTCTGATTTGCTTTGTAGAATTACAGTGAGCTGCAGTCAGCAGTGGTATTGCGTTTTTGAAAGCTAGGGCCTTACATGAAGATTTAAATGACAGAGGGCTGCATGCTCCCCCAATCCCATGTCAGAGTAGACAGGAACCACAGAGAGAGGAAAGGCAGCTCCATCAGTCATTGTAGTATGAGCAAAACCTGACATGAACACACATATCCACTAGCTTTCTCCATCTGTAGGGGCTTAAACACACATATACATTTGTGTGTCTTTGATCAAGTTTCAAGTTTATGTCAAGAAAAACACGCCACAACCTATTTGCTACAGTGTTAGGTGGTGGCCCTTATGGCTAACAGCTCTCTTATTTATCTATGCGTTGTAAGAATAAAGAGAATTGTGTATAACTTCATAAAATTTTCTTAATAATGCCTTGAGGATTTATATATTTCGCATGAGTCAAGGCTGAATCATTCAGTCAGCTTTTAATCAAACTTTTAAGCACTAGAAATGTATTAAAGCAAAGCAGAGAGGGACAGTGGGATCTGCATAGTCGAGCAGTCACAGACTAAGGTTCAGAGATGGAGAGAAAAAAAATGGAAGTTCACAAAAGAGAGATAAGAACAATGTGAAAGAGAATTAAAACAGAGCATAGCTAACAGCGGTGCAGTGCATTCTGGGAAGTTGCTCTGTGCTGGGCGCCGCTGTCATAAAAGCACGTGACACGGGATGTATCTGCGGGCTGGCTTGGCCCCGACACTTCTCTTTGATGGATGGTCATTTTCATTGCCTTCTCACGCTTAATGAAGCCTGCAGTTCAAGTCTTAATTGAATGCTCTCTGCAGACTCAAGTTATTCACTTCTGTCCCTTTCTCACAGTCTTCCTGCTAGTCCAAACGTGCCCGCTTCTGTTTTCCATAGAGCACGCTCGCTCTTAGTGTTGTTTGTGATCCCTGATGAGTTATAATTGAAAAGAGTGGAGCACTAACACGCATATTTTTACTCACGCTGCCTAAAGCTTTTATGAGGCTGGAGTAGCCAGCAGTACTGAGTGGGCAATGATGATAAAGGCATATATGGTATTAATATAAGCAAAGCAGTTCTGTTTGTTTCTTCATGTCTTCCCAAACGTGTACATGCCTAATTATTGGTAAGAAAAGTCACCCTTTGGATAATAAATACTGAATGTGCTGTTTCCATGGTGAGATCGCCCTCTCTGTTTAAAACAACTAGTCAAAACCAACCACCCCAGATCTAAGAGTTAAACCACCTTTTACTCTCATGTTCTGTTTGAGGTCTCAGAGACCCTGAGGACATTTAAAAACATACCAGATTGATACTTTGTGTGTTCATTTTATCAGAACTGTTTTGTTTATTTCTTCGACTTCTAACAGTCAATCAGATAAACCAGTAAATGAGTAAAGAGAGTGAATGCTGAACTTTAGAAGTGGATTTGCCTGGACTAAAGTGAATTAAGAGTGACGATTTTTCCTGAAATAACATCTCAACTCCTGATCAGTGAGTGTGGCACCTCCAAATCCCATGTTGATTTTTTTATTATCCAGGACATTTAGCGATCAAAGGGAAACATACTGTACAAACAAATGACAAAATAAAATTACACAGGAAAATTACACAGTTAGGAGTAGACAGGAAAAATTCCCAGGAAGAAAATATCGAATTATAAACATCTTTAATATTTAATCACCATGGTAAAATATGCATTATATTTTGCAGTGATGGCACATAATATACGATATAATATTAGTCTGCATAACACCTGTACATAGAATAATATGTGCACTCAACATTCTTTCAATCTGATTTTATGTGTTATATTCTTTTAATGGAGTTTTAAATGAAACAAAACTAAGCAAAAGTTTGGAAGGACATATCAGCAGCTACTGACTTCACTCAGTCCTGTTGTCACTCTTCTCCTAGACCCCAAGTCAAATATCTTTTATATGATTTTATATGATTTTATACCATTTATATGACTGGGATTGTCATGTGAATTTGTGAACTGGTTTGGTTGTAGATGCTTCCACCCCCTCAAATTGCAGATATTGTAACAGCTTATGCATTTAAAAATAAAACACCCTCACAACACATTTTATTTGAGCTTATTGCTGTGTTAAACTGTCCATATACAATGTGAAGAACAATTTACAGAACCTAACATTAAAAACAGAGTCTCAGCCAACAGAAAAAAAACGAGGAAACCAAACAGGTGGTCAAAACAAAACACATCCGGTGTAGAACCGCAATAAGAAACGGGGAATAATTATTTCAAGAATTGCATTTCTAAATTAATATTTGGCACAATAGATTACACATTATCTACATGTAAACTAATTGCCAAAAAATTCTGGAGTTTAATCACAAAAGTGGAAATGGTTTAAAAATAGTTTTGTACAAGTTTTGAACATGTTTTGTATACTAGTAAAAACCCATGCCTCAACTTTTTTTTTTTATAATGCAAATTGCAATGGAAGAAAAATAAAAAAACAAAATACAACTGGACTGCTGTCTTTAAATCAAA